>JACEGR010002299.1:0-133399 GCA_014170235.1 Listronotus bonariensis | reverse complement strand
AAAAACACCTTATAAATGTGGCATTAGCTGTAAATTTTTATTTAAATACACCAAACATATCATTTTGTAGCTTGTATTTATCAGTTTTAATACGTTAGATTTACCCTATAAGCTTTTTTAGCTAGTGTATTCTCTATTTGAAACAATAATCTTTTATTTAAATAATATAATCTCAATAATAATTGGTGATACACAATAACAAAATTTTTGTTAGGAAAAAAGCTATTAATGATTTTTGAAGATTTTGATATACAAAAACTTCGACTGTCGACAAACTATATTTTTATGAAAACATTTTTAAATCCAAAAAGTGGCAACAATAAATATTAGTTTACCGACTAGCAATTACTACATAGTTTACTTTAATTGCTTTTCACAAAAATTGAGGCAAAAACTGTTGTTTTATGGGTAGCTTGCTTTACCTTTACACTTCTTTTGTATTAAGTAATAAATAAAATATTTTTTATAAAAAAAAAGGTTTTGGTTTTTGTTTATTCTATTTTTCATTTGTACCATTAAAACTTTTTAACAAAAGTATTAGGGAATAAAATTTCTAGGTACATAGGTAAGTACAAACATCTAGAGACAAGTTTGGAATATAATAAAAAGTAATGATATCTTTAAATTTATTGAAAAATTGCATTTTAAATACAACAACAAAAAAAGGACTCTATGTAAACTATTTTAAAATATATTGTAATTAATTGATGAACATATTGTTTATTAAAAACAAATATTATAAGGAAAAAATGTTTTACTTGAGCTTCTATAGGGCTTTTTCTAACCCCACAATCACTGAGAAGTCGTATAAGATGCGGATACAAGCGACTTTTAATTGTGCGGCGTCGTCCGATAGCTTATATAAAAACAAACTCCCCAATTTAAAGCTGTGCGGCTACATCGCTTGAGATTTTGCCTGATCTTCTTTTGCGACGTCGCGTCGTACGAGTATTTGAGCGAAACAAACTTGTTTATTTTTTTGTGCGATTTCGTACGATTTTATAGTGGAGAATTGCCTTTTAAACTTAAATGAGGTATTTAAAAATGCACTTGGAAAAATGAATTTTGTGTGTCCAAACTAAAAAGCCTTTGTGGGATCAAAAATGCAAGATTACCACAACAGAATAATATTAAACAGGCCTGGGATGATACAGCTAAAAAAATGTTTTTTTTTCAAATAAAAACTTTACTAAAAATAAATTTTAAATTTTTGGTTTTTAATGTTTAATATTTTTGTAATAACTTTGGCGAATTCGCCATGCATCAAAGTGGTTTTATTTTTTTCTTTGAAAACGGTAAATGGTTTGAGAAAAAGTAATTTTATTTAACTACATAAAATATTAGTCACTAATATAAAAAAATTATGTTCTAAAAGACACTGAACTTACAAATATAGTTCTTTTTAAATAATATGAAAAAAAATAGAACCAAGTTTTTATTAGAAAAACCTAAATGTGTATAAATTTTAGATTGCAAACTTTAAAAATCTGTTTGTTATCAAATATAGTTGGTCATAAAAAATCTTTAAGTAAGGGAGAGATTATACAAAAAAAAATATCACAAAAATAAAACAAGAACAAATTTAAAATAATCAGTTAGAACTAACAAATCTTAAAGTTGATAATGTAAATAAATTCATTCGTTTCCCAATGTTTCCCTAAATCGTCAGAATATTTACTGACTAGTTTAATTAAAAAAAAATAAAAAAAACAAAATAGCATAAAGCTTTTTGTATGCACTTTTACGTCCGGCCAAAAGAAAAAATACTTTTTTAAAAAAGTGTTTTTTTTACCTGGGATTTATCTGGCTGAATTTTTCTTTTTTTTTTGCAAGAGTGTCATATCAATAGTAGTCCTGAACTCCAGATAGTGCTTTGGTTTTTTCATATTCAGAATATTGCCTGCCTCTCATATCTTGAAGAAATAGAGCCAGAAAACTAAGGATCTTTACAATAGATAATAAATCAGTTTGAGATTTTAAAAATTTGCCCGCCCATCAAATTCTGCCGCCCTCTAGTATAGGAGGTAGAAACGTTTTCAAAAAAAAAAAAAAAATTAGGTCAGCTGATTTTTCGATATGTTGTCTTCCTCTTTTGGATATACCTTAGGCTGTCTGGCTGGCGGTAGTAGTTGCGTTTATTAGTTCGCATCTTACCTGTACAGGTAATAATTCAAGTTTTAAAAACATTTTAGGAAACCTATTTTTTTGTCTTTAAAGAGGTTTACCAAACATATATTTTTTAATTGCCAGACATTTTTACTATTGCTAATTATACAGTCGTCCTTCTTCTAACTTCTGAACCGTTCAGTACATTTTGATGAAACTTGGAACGATATTATATGACCACGGTCTGCATTTTTTGACATATCAGTGACAGCTTTTAATGTCAAGGTGACAGCTCTAAATGTCAAGGTCACAGCTGGGCGCCAACGCAACCGCTACCGCCATCCAGGCAGCCGAGGATCGACCCAAAAGGAAAGGAAAACAACATACCAAAAAATCAGCCCACCTAAAATTCTTGTTTACCCGACCTTGCTACCTCCCGGACCAGGACCTAAGTGGCTTGGGCTTGCTTGATACGGGAAATATTTTAATCTACTAACTTACCTTTATGTGTTATAAATATTAAATACAGCAGAGATTTTAAAATATCGGTAATGAAAAATTTAAACTTTTAAAAGTTTTACTGTATACTGTATATTTTAAGTATATGTATTTTTTTATCTCCATTTTTTACCAAATTTTGTTTTAATGACGGTTAAAAACTTGCTACCGGAACGTTAACTTTTAATTTGAATTTTAAGGATTTTTGGGGTTTTACTCCATTTTGATTCAGGCGATCTGCAAGTTCATAGGGATAAACAGGGTCAGCTTATTATACTCTGAGGCCAGGACCGAGGCGATCCCACAACAATTTTAGGTTGACGTGTACCTAATTTAAATTTATTTACAAAGTTAGTCTATTAAATTAAATATCAAGAAATTTATATAAAAAAAATACATTACAAAAATGTCAGTATGTTTTTATACTATTTTAGTTTGTTTAAAGGGTGAAATAAACCACCCATAAAACATTATAAGTTTTTTTAACTTTCGTGTTCAGTAAATTTTCACTCTGCACATGGTTCGGTAAAGCAGCGACGAGACCCTGATTTTTCAGCTTTCGACAGCACATGCATATGTCAGCAATCCGTGTCCTTTAAAAAACAAATGCTATACAGAACCGTTTTGTATTTTGTTTACATGTGTGTGAATTATGTTGTAATTGTGTTATTTTTACACGGGAAAATACCTTATTGTTACGTTTAGAAATTTTTAGACCAAAAATTAGATTTGTGGAGGAATTTAAAAAACGTACTGTACTTTATAATTATATTTTAAAAGAATATTTGTAAAAAGATTACACATCTCACACACTCTTTAAACCGGTGAGATAATCTCAAGGGGTGGTTCTTGGTTTTTGTCCCGGCGCGGTCAAGTTCGGGAAGGTTGGCGTTCTCCGATTAACCTATAATTTCATTGGCTATACAATATGAGCAACGCTGTTTGGTTCATCGGCAAGCAATAGAATAACAAAACAAGCACTATTAGTCACGCATGTTGCCTATATGTTATGTTATTTAACTGAATCTGTATAGTAAAAATTAGCTCGTCTCTGTATGGTTGTCGCCACTTCAAATACGAATATACGCGTACATACTGTCGAAAGCTCGTCGAATCTCGGTCTCGTCGCTGTTTTACGGACTCATGTGCGAAATTCCTTAAATCATTAATTTAAAAAGGCAAAATAAAATGTAAATAAATACGTGACGAAACAGCCAAAATTTATTTTAAAGAAAGAAATGATATTATGAAGGTAAAGTTGATTTTTCTTACCAAAAAAGTTTATTCTTTTAAAGAAGGCGGCAACAAAATGGATTACCTGTCTGCTTGTATTAGGGCTTAAAAATGGATTTGCATATATTTGGTATGTATTGTTGTTTTTAATTTTATTTTATTTTAACAATGACAAAAGAAAAAGTTAAAGAAGAAAACAATAGCAAACATTAGTGCGATTTTTTTTGCTTAAACTTATTTTAAATATATCTTAAACAAGTCAGGCCACTGGATTTAATTTTAGACTAGGAGATATGGGCGCTTCTGTATTAAAAATTTGGAATCATGTTTAGAATAAAATGCTGATTACGACGATACATACAAAATTGTTTAAGACGCAATTGTTTTTTTCTTTATTCTTTGTGACAGACCACGAAGGCTTTTTGCCTTAGTAGCAGAGTAGCGTAGTTGTCGGGTTATTGAAGGTTTAACCTATATTTCTTCCTGTTCCATCAACGTTGTCCAAGCACTGAAACATGTAGTTTTTGCATTTTACAGCAACGCGGTACTGCCACCACGGACGTTATTTTTAAATAACTATGTTCTACCTTGGATTAGCAGAATACTACACAGAGGTTTTGCCATCCTCATCTGAAAGGTGACTAGCAATTAAAAACCCGATGCCGATGTAATAAACCGAAATTCGAAGCCGTCTCTGCGGTGCGAGGCTAGTATTTATCTATCTATCAAAGTGCTTTATTTGTTACTTGTATACAGGGTGTTCCGCCGGGAAATGCTTCGATCAATTTCTCGATAAGTAGGCTTTGGAAAAGTTTGAAAATTTGGTAAAATTATAAACTAAGTAAAGAACATACAATTAAAATATTTTTACAATTCTACCACTTCTGGTTATACCGGAAATTAATGGTCAACTTTCTTATTTTAAATAGGACACCCTATATATTTTTCTCCTCTGATTCCGCATAAAATTCTAAATATAATTCATTTAATGTATTTTATACCTACATAGGTTCAACCGTTTTTGAATAATTTTAAATATTATGTCCAAAATGACGTTTGCAAGCCATTACATAACCAGCAATTTATTTCAAAACAAAATTCTTTAATATGAGTTATAGTTGGGTTTCTCGTAAACAAATAACTTTTTAATTAACTGTTTGATATTTTTATAAATAATGGATAAAGGGTGGTTAAAACTAATCGGTAAATATAATAACGACAAAAGCTTTAAAAGTCAATTTTTCAAATAGAAACCCCCATTTTTTTTACCTTATCCTATTAAGCATCAAAACTAGGGGTAAGTTTGTATAAGAATGTCCCTCATTTTAATAAATACCATAGCTAGATATTAATAAAATCGGATAAGGCATCTTAAGGATATTATTAAAACCCCGATTAAAAGTTTAACAACCTGTATCTTATAAACAAACCATTTCTGGACCTATTTTTATATAAACTTTTTTCATAAAATTGACTCCGAAATACGCCCTTAAATTTTCTTACCGCAATTATGAAACACCCTGTATTAATATTATGCTTTATATTAGGTCTAATACAGGGTGTAATTTATTTGATGGATACAAGGTATGATTCCTTAGCTTATTTTGGGAAGAAAAGTACATATGAATACATGTCCTAAACCCCTAACTTTTGTGCTAGTTAGCAAGAACCTACTATAAGCGTCAATAGATTTTTTTAACATAGAAGGTTTTTTAAATAATTTTGCCAGTGGCTTTCGTATGAGATAAATACTAGAAATTACTGGAAATTTTCAAAAAATAAATTATTGCTTTTTTCATAAACTGAAATCTTTTTACAAATCTTCATTTATTTTGCAATAAATTTGACCTCTTTACTGTTTTCTTTCGATGCACAGTTTTTGCATAAAAAATCAAAAATAGGACACCAGCCTACAATTTAGTTTAAATTAATTTCACTGTACCAAATAAGAAAGTTAACAAAGTCAAATTTGTTTTAAAGTAAATGGGAATTTCAAATAGTTTTTGCTTTTTTAAAAAGCAATGGTGTATAATATATTTTTTTTAAAGTTAGTGTACATCCCGTACGAACGCCACTGGTAAAAATACTTAAAGAAAATCATATAAAAAAAAACCTATTGGTGCTTAGTAGGTACATGATAAATTTTGTAAAAATATATTAAAGAATTTTAAAGTCATGATAAGAAAACGATATTTTTCTTAAAACATTAACACCCTGTAGCTTAAAAGTTAAGATGTTAAGGACATATGTTCATATCATTTTTCTTCCCAGAATGAGCTAAGGAATTACCCTCTGTATTTTTTGCCATTAATTAAATTACACCCTGTATTCCTTTGCACGCCCCCCTGAAAAAACAATTTTGCGACAATGGAAGTGAATGTTTTGCTAAAATTTCATCTTACCCTAAGGTAATTCAACGCGACATCGACAGGCGTCATCTATGCATAACAAATATATGCAAATTATATTCTAAAGCCTTCACAAAGGTAACAAGCATCGTATTCTGCGGTGCCTTGTCTAAAAGAAAAAAACATCAGAGAAAGGAAAATTTTATTAAAGAACTTTCTACTAAGGCACTGGCTTAACAACCGCCGATCAATTATTAAAAAAAGTTGTCTTCCAGTGGATTTTTTCCATTTGTATATATGAAAACCGCCGAAAATTTAAATTAATTTGTAATTTCCAGCGGTTCTTACTTATTTTCTTGGTGAAAGCCGCCGTCCGGCGGTTTTGCTTATAGAAACCATTTAAATCCGCCGAAAAAAGTAAAGTAGTAGTAATAAATATTTTTTCTAAATTTCGTGTTTTTCTTTTGTGACTTATTTTTGTAGTTTGTTTTCAGTTATCAGAACAGATATTATGTCCTAGAATGCGTAATATTTTAAAAATTTTATAGGCATTATGAAAAAACTGGTCGCATGGTCCAAAACTAAGAGATACCAATTTTTTCCGATTGGTACAGGGCGAATTATAACTAAAAATATGGATAATGACCAAGAATAAAGTACTGGGATTTATAAAAATAGATCAAAAATAAAGTAAGGTTATTTATTGTCCCGGAAGTGGGAACAACTCCGATTTTGACAAGATTTGGTATACAGCTTTTTTTTTTGGGGGGCTAATCAGGAATCCAAAAACGTTTTCAAGATTTCCATCCTCAGAGTTAAAAAACGAACTATTCCCATTTTCCCTATATTTTTTCTCCTTTTTGCACACAATTTCTGATTTTAAGCTAAAGTGGCACACAATATTTTATTTTCACCCTACAAAAACCCCGTTTTCCATATTATATATAATAACCTTCTTTTTTTTTTTTGTTTTATTTAAAAAAATAAAAGTACTTTATTTTTGGTCATTAGTCATATTTTTAGTTATAGTTTGCAATGTACCAATTGAAAAAACCCACCAGTTTTCTCATAATGCCTTTAAAATTTTAAAAATGTTTGGTCCATTTGTCCTCTTTAAACACGCATCCTGGGACATGCTATCTGTTCTGATAACTGAAAACAAAACTACAAAAAATGAGTCACAAAAAACACCAAGTTTAAAAAATATATATTAATTACTCCTACTTTACTATTTTCCGGCGGTTTTTAATGGTTTTTAAGCAAAACCGCCGGACGGCATCTTTCACCGAGAAAATAAGTAAAAACACAGTACAAAGTAATTTGAATTTTCAGCGGTTTTCATATATGTATATAAATATAATTGATCAAAGCCGCCGGCGGTCGTTTAGCCAGCGCCTTTAATAAATTTAATTTATTATTATGGTACGGTTAGGGAACAGGGCAAAGTATAGATGGAAGTTTCCCAATTCTATATCTTTACAAAATAAGTTACAAGGTGTCCCAAAAACAAAATTTTCATTGTCAGGTAAATATTTAAAAGCAAACACCCTGTTTATTTTAACATATTTTGACGTTAAATGAAATTTCACAAGTTCAGATGAGAATATACAGCGTGTCTACTTAAGTTCGCACCATATGGAAAACTTTTTTATTTTTAATTTTATGTATATATAAAAATATTCTTTATAAAAAGTTTCGCCTGGTCTAAAACCTAAAATGCAGTAATTAGATAATAAATTGTTTTGCAGTGATATACGAAGTATGTCAAAAAAATTAATAGTGCTTAAAAGGAAGGTACGCTTATTTTTAATAATATCGAAAAAAATTAAGAAAGAGATATTAAGGATTAAAAATACCTTTCAAATATGTAAATTGGTTAATTTAAAAAAGAATAAACTTTTTAAACATTTTTTTCTACGATAACGAGCATTTCTGTACCTTTTCGCTGTTTTGACAGTTCCTTATTCTTTCTTTACCTATTACATTTCGAAATACGTATGCCCTAAGGCACTTAAATTTTCACCCGTATAGCATAAAAAAGATTAAAAAAGTTTTTCTTAAAAATAAACAACTTTACATATTCGAATGTTATTTTTAATCTCAAGCATCTTTTCTTCATAAAAATTTTAAATAATATGAAAAATAAGAGTACTTTCCTCTTGGGCAAAATTTATACTTTTTAACATACATCATATACCACTGTAAAAAGTTAATATTAGATAATTGTAGTTAAGATTTAAGACCATGCAGAGCTTTTTATAAGGAATACCTTTTTTTTGTAAAATTAATAGTAAAGAAGTTTTCGATATGGTGCGAACTTAAGTAGACAGGCTGTATAAAACGAACAGAATATTAATTTAGGTACTGATAAAAGGTAAAAAGTGTGGTAAAAAAAAGAATATTTTGGTTTTATAGTCCATTTCCAAAATGTTAGAACTAATAAATCCGTACGTAGTATGCTGATAGGCAACAGGGTGACCCACATATATTTTATGCCACTTCCATTGGTTTACCTGGAAAATTCTCTCTTTTTGTCAAGTTTAGGTTATATAACCAGGTTTTGGTAAGTTTATTACTTTTTTCTATTGTATTTTTTGAGAAACACTAAAAATTGAATGCCAAACGCGTGCACCTGCGGTACCTGTTAAAGGAATATGCATTGCGGAAACTTAATGTATTATGATAAATAATATACAAAATTAGCTGAATAACACAAGACATAAGGAAAAGAGACAATCTAACGTAAATACCTGCATGTAAACATTTTTGATCGGATTAGTCACCTAGCCAGTATACATAATAAGCGGCTAGCTTTTGAACGGCATATGGCATAAAACAGATTTTCACTAAATTTGCCCTTGCTAGTAAGTAGTTCTTTTATTGTGAAATTGGGTTTATACTCAATACCTTTATCAGTTAGTCAGTCCATAATTTCTAGCTTTCTTAAATATGAAGTTGCTATCTTTTTTATGCGCCATGAGTGATAGCTTGCAATATCCGTAACCACCACCAAATCAGTCGGAAAAATGTTATCATTTTACCAAAGTAGTTATTAAAAACATCCGAATATATGTCCTCATGGTAATTTCCCGTAACGCAAGACTGAAAGGTTAGTTAACCTCTACTCCCAAAGAGTGCAATTATTAGTCTCTTCCCTTTTCCTGAAGGAACCTTGATACTCGTTGACAGGCCTTCGATAAAAGCTTGGCGGTCGAATTGCATATTTGGTGTTTTCATGAATAATTTTTGGTCCCAAATTTTCCAAATTTATCTATATTCGTAAAAAAGTGATTGTAAAAAACTTTTGTATTTCCTAAATTCTAGCACGGTGTAGTTCCAAAAGTAAAATGTTTAGGAGATATGTTTGTATAAAGCTTTTTTCTTATTTTTTTGTTGGAGAATCACCCATTTAAGTTTATCGGAAAAGTTGGTGGACACCCTGTATAAATACCATTTATCACCAGTATCGTGCCCGAGGCCTACGCCTATAAATAAACCCAAAATTTAGACTTAACATTGCTTGGTAGGCCAAATTCCGTATTTAATTTAAATATTTACTGTGCTAGGGAAATTCCTAAGGTAATCTTACCTAAAAGCCGGGCTACAGACGACATCCCGAGGCTTGGCAAATGTCCGTTCGTTCAAACGTTCTCGCATCGTAAGTATGGCAAAGCAAAGCCCAAGGAAAATAAACTTTTTAATAAGGGAGCTTGATCCCATTTAAGCCTATGTTCTCTAAATTTTGTGACGTAATCTTTTTCCGTAATTCTTTGTTTACAATCGTACTCGAAGGTTTTTTCAAGTTTTTGGCGTTATTTCTTTGCTTTTTACTCATTGGACTTTTATACGAGGGTGATCAATAAGTAATGATAATCGAGTATTTCTAGAAAGCACAAAAATCCAATTATTATTTATTCGCTAGCTTCTATATCCACTAGTTTTTCTCAAAAATTTTTCTTTTAGGTCGTCATTTTTCGGAGTTACATTCATTTGAATACGAACTGTCGAAGAGAACACATGAAAATGGAGAAAATGAAGTAAGGGCTGTCATCAAAGTACCTCTGCCTGAAAAAAATGTCTACCAAAGACATACACAGCGACTTAGAGGAAACATTGGGGGACTCTGCCCCTCCCTATTTCACAGTCGCACGTTGGGCAAAAGAATTTAAGCTGGGAAGAACCTCCACTGAAGATGAACATCGCGAGGGGCGCCCATCCACGTCTCTTACTGCAGAAAACATAAAAAAGTGGAAGATATCGTGTTGGCCGATCGAAGAGTGACCGTGAGGCATGTAGCTGAGGTTACAGGGATCTCGTATGGCAGCGTTCAAAAAATAATTGTCAACGAATTGCATATGAAAAAGGTCTCTGCGCGTTGGGTGCCTAGAATGTTAACCAACGAGCAAAAAAGAAACGAGTCGACATTTCGAGGGTAAATCTTCAAAGGTTCCAGGCCGATAAGGAAAATTTTCTGCTGCGTTTTGTAACCATGGACGAGACCTGGATCCACCACTTTGATCCCGAAACCAAACAGCAATCAATGACTTGGAAACGAGCCTCTTCACCAGCACCGAAGAAATTCAAAGTGTCAAGTTCAGCGGGAAAGGTTATGGCGTCTGTTTTCTGGGATGCCGAAGGAATTATTATGGTAGAATATTTGGAAAAGGGGGCTACTATAACAGGCTCTTACTACGCAGACCAAATAAGAAGATTACGAGAGGCTATTAAGTCGAAAAGACGTGGTAAACTGAGAGCTGGAGTGCTGTTTCACCAAGACAATGCCCCGGCTGACAAAGCCGCAGTTGCGATGGCTGCCATTCAAGAAACAGGATTCGAACTGCTTGAACATCCACCCTATTCGCCAGATCTAGCTCCCAGTGACTTCTACCTCTTTCCTCGGCTCAAAGAACACCTCCAAGGCAACAAATTTGAGGACGACAGTGAAGTGATAGCCGCAGTAGAGGCATTTTGGAGGGTCAAGACAAAGAATTTTTTTCTAAGGGAATCATGGGTTTAGAAAAAAGATACATTAAATGTATTAACTTGTTAGGAGACTATGTTGAAAAATAAAATAGTTTTTTTAACCTAATATTTCTGTTTCATACTGATTATCATTACTTATTGATCACCTCTCGTATATACTTAGTTTTTACTGTTTATAGTTAAATTGAGTAGTTATTAGTACTGCAGTTACAAAATATTTTAAAGCCTGTAAATAGGGGTCTACGTTTAAATCGTTATTAAGGGGAAGATAAAATGTTTTTTTTATGATTTTTTAGTGATTTTATTTTATGGTATGCAAGTATTGGTTTATTTTGTCAGATGAAAAATATTATGGCAAAAAAGTGACGTCACTAATATAACCTATATTTTCGGACAAATATAAAAAATCGAGCGCTCCTTAATAAAAAGTTTATCTTCCTTGAGCAAAGCCAACGTTGGAATGCGGGAACGTTTGAACGAGCGGACATTGGCTAAGCCTTGGCATGTCGTCTATAGCTGGCGTAACCCTATTAGGAATTAGGTTCTTTCCCGGCCGCGATTTACGAATCAAGACTACAAATTTTTTAAATAAATTAGTCTTCTAAAATACTGTATTTATAGTAAAGTCTAAACTTAATGTAAATATCCTAATTTTTTATAATGCCTATTTAAAAAAATTAAAAAAATTAAAAGTAAATGAAAAGTTTTTTAAATGGAAAAATGAAAAGCGTTTAAAATTAACTGAATAATTTTTTTTACAAGACTTTGTTAAAGAGTATTTTACTTAAAATGCTTTTCCAATAAATCCAAATTAAATATCCATGAACATTGAAAACTCGTAAATACCGATTACAAAAAGCAACAGAGAGAACAAGGAAACGTTTTATTATATCCTTTTAAAATAACTGAAACAAGGGGAAGTAAAATTTTTATTGAATTATTTTACAAGTAAATGGTTTTAAAATCTTTATTTAAGTTTTCGCCCTTAATTTTTTTTTAAAGTGGAGGGCAAAGTATGGTAAATACTTATATTTGTACAATAAACAGAGTGTCCAGAAACTTTACCGACAAACTTTAAGGAATGATTTTATTTAAAAAATTTTTAGAATGTATGTCCTAAACGTCTTAGTTTTTAAGCTACCGGTGTTAAACATTTTAAAAATTATGGGTTTTTATACCAATTCGGATATTTTAAAAATATTTAACAAAAAAAGAGAATACATTTTTACCAGTGTCGTCCATGAGGGGCTAAGCAAAAACATTTAAAAACATGTTTTGGAAAATAAAGAAAAGATTAAGTTGCAGAAAAAAAGTCTTTACATAAAAAAGATAATATTGAAATGGTAATTAGGTATTAATATAAATTAGGTGTAGAAAATTATAAATTATACCAATAATATACTTACCTCTTTAAATTATGATGGGAGCACATAGACAAATTGTGGCTTTTTTCATTAAAAAAAATGAAAGTAATATTTTTAACTAGTTTTAATATAAAACAGTTTTATTATTTAATTTTTTATTAAAATTCGTATTTTTATTAATGTCAAAAATATTCCTATTTTATTTTTGGGACACAATTAGGGAATACGTAATTAAGCTATTAAACTAAGGATGCAAATCTGATAAATAATTTTTAATTTTCATTAGAAACGTAAAAACTTACCCCTAACTTTTATTTTTAACGTATAAAAGAAACACGGTATTTTGGGATGATTCTGTGGTATCTGTATCTTTTATAGAAATTCCTTTTTCGGTTAAGATATACAGGGTACGACAAAAAGTATGATATTTTTAAATGGTACAACCGGTATACTGAATCATTATTTAAAAGATAATGTTAAAGGCGTTACAAAATACCATATTTTATAGGTCTATCGTTAATGGTTTTGAAAATATGGCCAGAAACAAAATTATTGGGCAATTATTGTCATACCGTGTGTCCTAGGATAGGTGTTACAAGAGGACAAATGGACCAAAAATGTTGTAATCTTCTTAGAAAACTTATTTTATGGTCTAAAAAGGATATTTACAAAATTTTACTTTAATTGGCCATATACAGGGTGAGTTATAACTAAAAATAATAAAAATGACCAGAAGTAAAGTACCTTTATTTCTAAAAATATGACAAAATAGTATAATTAAATATTGTAGAGAATTAAATTCTAAGTCAAAATTTAAAGGTAAAAAATTTGAATTTAAGTAAAAAAATAATTTTCACATTGCATTCACAGTTCTAAAAATACTTGCTTAAGGCAGCGATTTAAAAAAAAAAATATTTAAAATTGTTAAATTTTCCTAATTTTCCTAAATTTAATTTTAAAATTCAAAAATGTTTGATCCATTTGTCCACCTATTTGTAACTCCTAACCTACCTACATAATAATTAAATTTGCACTTATTCTTTGAGAATTTAATGACCATAT
This sequence comes from Listronotus bonariensis, assembly GCA_014170235.1. Taxonomy (NCBI): domain Eukaryota; kingdom Metazoa; phylum Arthropoda; class Insecta; order Coleoptera; family Curculionidae; genus Listronotus; species Listronotus bonariensis. The sequence continues at coordinate 119,805 of JACEGR010002299.1, read as the reverse complement.
TTCGGAAACTAATAAAGATAGATATATCAAATGTAGTATTTTTAAAGCTCTTTAAAATACCTCTTTATAAGTTATATATTATACAGGGTGTTCCATTTAAAAAAAACATTTTTTTGTCTTACCTCTATACATTGGAAGATATATTAAAAATCTAATTATTAATTCAGAAACAACATAATTAACCCAACAAACTGATATAATTATTTTAGACGATAAAAAATAAAAAAGTTAAGGGGGTGTACAATTTATAACTTGACACCTGGTACATAACTTTGCAATATACAGGGTGTCCAAGAATATAAGGACAACCTTTCGGATTCATATAGATCACGTCAAAATAATGTGACAAGTTCCCATAATTTTGTTTCCTTAGGCCCCTCTTTACAAAGATATATGTGTTCTTGGAGGTCGCCGCGCCGCTGGTAAACGGTTTTTCTTGAATAACTTTTATAATACTAGGTATAATGAAATAATTTTTAAAAATGATAAATAAACGTAAGGCCTCTTTAAAATGGTATACCTACTTGTTAAACATTTGCCTTTATTAGTTAGCCAGGGGTGGACTAACCCTTACACAATTGTGTTAATTTATTTTTACACCCTGTATAATAAATAAATGAAATAAGTATTTTTGGGTAGCTTAAATCCTTAGCTAAAAAAGTACTTTTGTTAAATGTTGATATATTGAAGCGATTACAAGAAAAATAAGTTTTGTTTAGTAGGGACATATAAAAACAATAGGTTATTCTGTTGAAAATAAAAAAACCTGTACATTTTATCACTATTTCAAAGATTTGTTAACAAGCTTAAAAATACCTCATGCAAAATATGCAATTGTTAATAGTTTCGAAAATATGGTCATTCTTAGAAGTTTTAAAATAAACTTGCATTTTTTAAATTATTAAAAACACCTTTTATAATGTATTACTATTTAAAAGTTATTGCAAAGAACTTTAGGCAAATATTAAAGGAAGTGAGAAAAGATTAGTTATTTTTGCGTGACATTACGTTGTCATTTTGAAATTTAGTGCTTTGTTATTATCAAAAAATCGTACAGTAAAAAGATTAAAGTTGTATTTATACAAACGAATTAAGTTAAGTTAAACTAAACTAGAGTCAAAAATAATAATAAAGCACTAAATTTTAAAATGACAACGTAATGTCACGCTAACTGGTATTTTTATTGTTGTTCATAAATATGAGGCGATAATAATGTAACAATTTTTAAAAATATATTAGTATCTAACTAGCAAACGGGTTAACCGAAAAATCTAAAGTTTTTACCATGGACGTAGATTTGCATGCTCTTCAATAGAATTTTTCTCTAAAATAATTAGGAGAGTCAATAATTGACCCCATTAAAAATTACATGGGATTTCCTATGTCCCGCCCGGTGATGCATCACCCGGTATATTTCACTTATGTGGATTTTTTAAAGCTCTTTAAGAAAATTTCAGAATAGTGATAAAATATGTAGGGTGTTTTAATAAAAATAAATATTTTACCTTATTACTCTGTACCTGAAAATTACGAATGCATATTGTTTTCTTTAATATTTATTTTTAAAGAGCGTTAAAAATGCTACAAGTTAGGTAATTTAAACAATTTTGTATTTTTACTAATGACGGACACTTAATTTGGATGAGTCAGTCTGAACTAAAGGTTAACAACTGTGTAAAAACTAAGATTTTTACAAAAATACAACAATTTTTAATTTATGGGTATTTTTAACAAAATAAAATAAAAATGAACCAATTATTGCCAAATGAAAATCCCGAGGAAAATCCCAACATAGTATGCCAAACATTAATGACAATTGATGTTTTGAGATAACAAAAACAATCGAATAGCTTTTATTTTTGCGTTGGCATATTGGTTTTTCTTTTATTTTGTAAATACAGCCATACATCTAAACAATAATATTATTTTATTGGGTTTATGCAATGACTCGCAAAATTATTTTACTTGTGAAAAACCATGGACGTGTATAAAATAAGGATTTAAAGATAAAGAGAATATTTTAAAACTGCAGGACTTATTACGTGTTGTCTTATCAAAATTATTACAAAATAAAATAGGTTTTAAGTAGTTTAATATGATTACCGCTTAGACTAATAATAATAAAAGCGTGTTAAAAAAGTACAAATATTATTCCAAAAGTCAAAAATTGTTTAAAAACTTACCCAAATTTCTATTGGAATTCGGTGTAATCACCGGTAAACAATCAGCTAGATAAGCTAGATTAAACCCTTAACGTCAAAATATAATTAAATATATATATATAAGCTTTTAGAACAAAACGACATTCCGTAGGGCGATATTAAGAATCGTATCACTACACAGCGTATAGCAAAAACTCTTCCCGCGTCTGTCCCTATGTCTCTATGTATGTTTATGATCTTTAAAACTACTTATTGAATTTTATTGCAGTTTTTTTTAATGGATAAATTGATTTAAGAGAAAGGTTTACAGGTATCATAACATGTTACATACATATTCGTCGTAAATAAATACATTTTTTGCGCTTACATTGCAAACGCTGGCTGAACTCTACGAGATAGATCAAAATAAATAAGTAATAAATAATAGTTTAAAAAACTAAAAAACACGCTTTTATATGCAACCGAACTAAAATTAGAAAATAATTTTTCATTACAAAGAGTTTGTCACTTCAGAGTAAAAAGCGTGGGGTGCTTAATATATTAAATGTTATAATTATTCTATTTGCAAATATCTATGAGGGAAAAGTTATGAAAAAATAGTAAAATGCACCCCACGCTTTTACTCTGAAGTGACAAACTCTTTGTAATGAAAAATTATTTTCTAATTTTTAGTGCGGTTGCATATAAAAGCGTGTTTTTTAGTTTTTTTAAACTATTATTTATTTTTAATTTTTTAGTTCGATATGCATTTATGTATGTATGTATGTTAAAATGCTCCAGTTTATTCACTAAAAAATTCCTTCGCCATTTTGTCAAGAGTAGTATTAGGACATTTGTTTATCCTGGCGGTCCTAATCAGGAAAGCGGGATACTGTTTTTAAATTATTGCATTGTCATCGGTCCTTGATACATGTGCAAAGTTTCAAAGAAATTGAATCGCTGGAAGTTGGTAAAAATTAGGCCTAAAGATTCCGTTACATAGATAGATAGATAGTTACAACCCAAGCTAATAAAAGCGTGTTAAAACTGTAGTATAACAGTTTAAATATTCCAAAGATAGCAGGAAATTTTTACAGTAAAGGGAAAGAGTAATTGTTTTACTGCGAATATAATTAGTGCGAAGCCGCGAGCAAAAGCTAATATCAAAGAAGATACTAGCTAATGCAATAGTAGTTAGTTATTTTGTGCTAATATTGAGCAATTGAGCTATTTGACTAGGCAAATAGCATTTGAAAATAAATAATATAAAATATAAATAAATACCCCATTTGCCCAGGAAGAAGGCATTTGCCTACGCAGAAGCCATTTGCCTAAAAACCAATTGCCTGCGACATATACATCTATATCGCTATTGCAACTAGAAGGCAGCATTTTTTGATCCCTAGAGTTTCTAGATTGTGGAACCTACTGCCCGCGGAGGGCTTTCCTTCCCCCTCAAATCTTCAAGTATTTAAGTCTCGTGTCAACAAACTCCCTCTTACCTCGCTTAAGACACCCAAGGTACGTTAATATTTAGGCTTTTAGCCTTCGTGGTTTGTCCAAAGAAAAAAAATGCAAGCAAATGGACTTTTTGCAGCTAAAGCACAAAAATGATGTCTTTTTGCAAGTTTCTCTCCTAGAACATTCACTGAAGAGAAGTTTGCCATATTTAACCTTCCTATTAATATTAATAGAAAATCGACTTTCATTAAACATTTTCTATAGAGGTCGTATACAGTATACATAATAAAAAAGTTAGTGCTAAATTTGACCACATAGCCATAGTAACTAATATAGGTTTTGTTACACACGTGGTGACACAGAGTATGGGGGACTTTGTGACTCACCTAACTTGAAAACAGATATACGCTGGATGCTGCAAAAGTTTACGGAATATAAACATATTTATATTCCCCAAACTTCTGATGCTGCCGTTTAAGCACCTACTACTAGATTACGTTATAGGGAAGGTGCCATAAACGATAGTTTTCTTACTAATATGGTGGTACATATGAGCAATAATAAAATTTGCAGAGTCTGAAAGGTGTCACCAGTTAGGGGTTAATATACATATTTAACGTTTAAACTCATAAAAAAGACACAAATAATATTTAAAAAGTCAAAAATTAGTAAAAACTTACCCAGATTTCGTTTGGAATTCGGCGTGATCACCGGTTGCTGATCTGTTGCTTCAGCCACTTTGAATCTTTTAACTGCACAGTGCTTATTAAGATGTTTAGCACGTCATACTGCTGTGTGTAAAGTACTGGTGCTTTTAAATGTTTAAAATCTTTAAAATTATTTTTTTAGTTTTATGTCATTTTGGCTTAATTTTACAATATTTATGATAAATAAGGAGTAGCAAATATATTTAGTAATAAAACTGTCTTTTACTTTAATATTATTTTAACCCAATTCCTACTCTTTAATTATTACATTCAGGGTGTCCCAACTCTTTTATACACGAAATAACTTCGTTCCTGTACGAGATACAAAAATAAACCTTAAATAAAAAATGTTTACGCGGTTACACTTTTTTTATTGACAGTACTAGTTAATATACATGGTGTCCTAAAAACATAATTTTCATTGTCAAGTAGGTTTTTTAAAGGGAAAACTCCGTATATTTTAACAAATTTTAACTCGGTATTAAATTATACATCAAAAATGTATTAGATACTATACCTCAATCATAGTTGGTTTTTAAGATATCAGCAGAATGCTAATATACTCATTAACGGTTAAAAGTGAAGAAAGAAAGTAATATGTTGGTTTTAATTACTTTTAAATAATTCGGCCACTGTCAAAGATACAAATAATAAAATAATATGTAATTAATTTTTGGAATGTCAGCAATTTAGTACTTTTAGATCCACGTTTACATAATTGTATTAAAAAACAGAAATACGTTAACACGTTCGCTACCGAGGGTCATTTTGTGTTTCGACCCCATAAACCACTTTATTATTTTTTGTAAAATTACTTTATTTTGATGTTTATTGAAGTGCTAATTAGTTGTAGTGTTGGAATTCAACATATTTGAGTGTTTATTTAACCCGACTCATATATGAGTCGGTGGTCCATTTTATTACATTTTTTTTGTAAATAGACCTCGAGTCGTAAATAAAAGTTACTTTCACTAGATATAGATATTTGCTAACATTATATAGGTACATTTTTGATATCAAAAATCGTTAATAAAAAAATAATTCTAAGAATCTAAAAACTAAACTAAAATCTAAAAAAATATATATATTTCTTGTACAAAATTTTTGGCAAAGACTACATAATTTTTTTCTAAATATCTAAAAAAATAACTAAAAAAATTGCTTCTATGATATCTTTGACATAAAAAACTAAACAAAAATATCTTCTAAATATCCAAAAATGAACTAAAATAAATACTATACTTATACTAAATGCTACACCCAGACCACCTGACACACATACGAGCCGAAGCATTACACAGACCGTGTTTTAAAACAAAACCGCTACAGGAAACCCCGAATTTTTAAACTCGCATTTAGTATTATAATGTAGCCGGCTCACATTTGAGCCGGCGGTCTATTTTAAAATTGTACTGGCTCATATATGAGCCGCTTGGTAGCGAACGTGGTTAATTATGGTTGGTTTTTGGGTCAAGTAACTTAATATATATTAAAAATTGTTGTTTTTAGGATATCTTGTATATTAACTGGGACTGTCGAAAAAAGAGTGTATTTAAATAAAAAAAATTATTTTAATTTTATTCTGTGTCTTGTCCTGGGGAGAAGTTATTTCGTGTATAAATAGAGTTGGGACACCCTGTATATGTAATATGGCAAATCTATTAATTTAAAATGCTGACGTTTAATTTAATAACTGAAAAAAAAACAATTATTGTATTATTTTATTTTATTTTTAGAAGGACTTAAACCTTATTTTACAAAGTCGTGTCAAACGGGCACAAATGGTTGAAGTCCTAGCTAAAAAAAATATGTCAATACTACGTAATACCACCCACTTGACATTGCTAATGTTTGAAGTTTTAATAAATAAGGTTCGTTTCTAGGGTTGTAGTGCTGTAAAACAAAGGTTAACACGGCATTGTAAGAGCCACTCTAAAGTAACTTGACCGGTTTAAACATTAGGGGTATTTTTTTTAAGAAAAAGTGTCTATAAACGTATGTTGGTCTTGCCTTATTTTCAAAGTGAAGTGAAATATTTAAAAAAAAGAGTCCGTTTTTTTATATATCCTAAGAATCCATTAATGACTTTAAATAAAATTTGGTACACTTATTTGGTGGCAAAAAGCATAAAGAATAATATTAATAAGTCCAGTAGCGTTTTAGTGAGCACCAGAGTCAATATTATTAAGAAAAAAGTTGGCCTGTTGTTTTTCTAACTAAACCATTAAAAATTTAATATCGCTTATGCTTAAATTTCTCCATAAGCTTCAATACAAAAATGCTTTTATATAAATGGCCATATCTTTTAAAATAATTTGTTTACTAAGACAATTAAACAAAAGGTTGAAGAAAAGGTGAAGCTGTACCTTTGGTGTAACCAAAGACAATTGTGAAACTATAATTGTCTTTGGTGTAACCGTTGTTAATAACCGTTGACAATACATCTTACTTAATAATTTTAATAATTGTTCTGTATGATGTGCTGTTAAAGAAAGTTAACAAATTATAAAATATCAGAAATAAGTAAGGGTATCATTTATTCGCAAATAATATAACTGCCTTTTAACAGCAAATTCACACGGGACGATTAAAAATCTTTTTTGTCAAGAAACTTTTAATCACCCTGTAGAATAAATTGTTAACAGTAAATAACAACGATTACGCCAAAGTTATAGCTTTACCTTTCTTTTTGTTTTTTAATTGGCCTAATAACCTAATTAGTAAAAGAGATATGGCCATTTCAATTAAAGCATTTTTGCATCAAGCTTATGGAGAAAATTGACTATGCCATAATTTTGCGAAGTGTGTATTATGCTACCTAAACAAATACTAAAAAATTTTAATGGAGAAAAAATAGTATGTGCAACTCGTAGAAAAAGCATATTTCCGGACTATTTGTGGTTTTCCTAGATGTAATAAACTTTTTTGTGGTTAACGAATTTCGTTTTAAGGTATACGTCGATACAATTTCCAGTAGCAATTCTAAGATTTTTAATTTTTTTATATAAAAACATGAAAAAAATACTAAATACAGGTTAAATCCTAACTTAAACTTGACTAAGAATTTAAAAAAATGGTCAAAAATTTTTACTTAGGAAGATAACCAATTTTTTAAATAAAAGAGAAAAGTAAATTCTAAGCACAAATTCTGGATAATATTAAAAATACAGATCATATACAGCATGACTTTTAAAGCTTCTACCTAAAGCAAAAATTCACTAAGATCAAGCGACAAGGGCCTGGCTAAAGTGACAAAATCGGAAAAACACTTTGTATCTTCAAAACAATCAAGTTAGTCATGATTTACTTTCACCATTGAAATTTAAATCGAGATTGCGATAGATCAGATTTTTCCGTTCGTATACCCTGCAAGGTCAACGAAAAGGCGCCACCCTGTAAATGCAACAATTTTCCCAGCAAAATTCTGCTTAAAATATAATTAAAGTTTAATCGATTAAATTTATAGATCTGTAGTCCTGGGGGCTTGTTCAAAGAATATAAAGGTCCCAAAACGTCCTCTGTACTGGCGGGTTCTGAGTGTCCTGATGTTAAACTTTCAGCCGATTTGACAGTTCGTAGCTTTCTTCGCATATCAGTTAGGTCCGATTCAGTCACAGATTTATCCTAGATTTTAATTGAGAGTTTAGCTAAACTATTAAAACTTTATTTAAATTTTGTGGTAAGTAACATAAAATTATATTTATTTATTATTATTTATTTTATATTAACATGTAACAGAAGCAATATGAGATGTTTAGGCCATATGTTCATATAAAGTCTTTTATTGTAGAATCACCGTTTAAAGTTTGTGAGTAGAGTTACTGGAGACTCTGTATAAAGTGTGACCTGGGATTTTGTAATTCTTTATAAAAATATTATTTATTTTTTAACTTTTTTACAGGTCTATCCAAAAATTTATTAATTTATTCATTAATCAGCTATATTTTCCCTTTCAAAACTTGTGTGATATTATTTGATTAGACATGCGAATTTCCAACAAAGTTTTGAAATTAACCATTTGTTGAGCCGAGTTTAAATTCTGGTAGGTGGTAATTTGCACATTGGGTCAAATATCCTTTAGGATAGTTTGGGATTAGTTCGTGTACTTTGCTTTATTAGTTTACCGTTATACTACCGTGTAATAATGTATCGCCCATATTAAACTTATTTTGCTTACCTTAACAAGTAAAAATACACGTTACAATTATTGGTAAAAAGGTTTCCTTCTACCTTCTAACAATTTAAAAACATACTTAGTCCATTAAAATATCACATTAGAGGTAACAATTTGGGAAGGACGCAATTTTATATTTTAGTTATCATGGGGAGGTCAAAATAAAGTTACATTCAAGTTTGTGGGGTCGTCACCCTTGTCTCTGCGGCCGCCATCTTGGAAAAGGGGTGCAAACGGTTTTTATTATTTATATGGAGAACTGTTGATCAAATAAAAAAATTATAACATATTTTTTGTTTTAAATTAATTTCTAATTTTGTTGATATTTTTACCTAAGACTTAAAATAAAGGCTTCTCAATGACAAAGAAAAACAAATACATAACCTAGTAGAAACGACTACTTGGCTGGTTACTTTAAAATTACGGAGTCTCCAAATAAATGGATAACCCTACGTCCGTCGCAATGAACACGGTGACACGTGTTTCATCCTTGTTGGGAATCATTACAACCGCTGTACATTGCTGATGAGTGTTCTATTATGGTTTGTTGGTATTACAGCATGTGCTAAACACTCACGCCATATACACCTAGATTGTTTTGGAATCGCTTGGCGAGATGGCTCTGGCCGTCTAAATTAACTTCCTTAGTTGCGACAGGGATTATGTTTAGGCGACCAGAAACATAGTCGATTGTCAGCAATGTACAGCGGTTGTGATGATTCCCAATAAGGAATAAACACGTGTCACCTTCTTCATTGCGACCCGGGGTTATCCATTTATTTGGAGTAACCAAGTAGTCATTGCTACCAGGTTATGTATTTATTTTTCTTTGTTATTGAGGATCCTTTATGCCCAAGAATTTAAAACTGTTTTAAAAAATTGAATAAATATATATCTTTATTTATTTATTTTTTTTTTGAATGAGAATTAATTGTCATTTGAAATACAATTAATGTTTCGTAAAACGTTGAAACAAATTTAAACAATAAAAACCTAAATATTTTTTTCTTTTTAAAAGTAAGTATCTCCAATTATTAAAAACGTTTAAAAATGTTTTTTTAATTAAATAATTAAAAAAAATACAGTATTGGATGAGATAAAAAAAAATGTGTTGTCAATAAAAATAGTTCAATTGTTTACGGCTAATTAACAGAAAGAGAAATAAAAATAATTATGTCCAAAACTACGTTATTTTTATATTTAAAGTATATCTTGGTATATATCGTTGAAAAGTTTATAAAAAGGCCTTTTAAAAATATCATAGCCAACTATGGTTTCCATTTAAAAAATGCAAGTTTATGTCGTAGCTCAAAAACGGAGTACTACATTAAATATTAGATTTTACCCTTCCATTAAGTAGATAATTATCTACAAGTTTTTATTTACACTTTTTTTATTTAAAATAATTACTGAGCTACAGAAAAAAGAAATTTGTTGAAAAACGGTTTTCTCGGGATATTCAGTAAGCCATGTTTTTTGGACGACAAAAAATAGTGATTTAAACAGAACTACAAATATTTTCCTATTTAACCATCTCTTTAGCTGAAGCTGTTGTCGAGATCCCTGAAAAAAACTCACCCTGTATAGGTACTATACTTTATTTACCTAGTAATCTAAAGCCTTTAGAGAATGAGCCCATAAGCGGCAGACCTTTGTTATTTTGTAAAAGCTGAAAGTTTGTCAGCGCATGCTCCCAACATAGGTAGAAGCAATGGGAGACTATGAAGTTTGGCTCATAGTGGCTTTGGCATGTACCAGGTACCAAAGGTTAAATTTAATATATTTTACTTGGGTACCTATTAGAAGATATTGCCCCACTCAGAAGACAGTTCTGACAGTTCCAATCGCTTGTCAGACAAACTTTTTTGTGTGGCCCCTTGGTCCGATGAAGTTAAATATTTTTGTTATTTAACAAGATATAACAAAAAGTATTTTATAAAAGTTGTAGACTTTCTAAATAGGCATCTTATAAATATATTTTGATGTATATCTACCTATGTAAGGAACATGCACTGACAAACTTTTAGCCTGTACAAAATCACGAAGGTTTACCGCTCACGGGCTCTTGGACTATTATTATTAAAGCGGGTAATAGTTTAAACGGCTTATTTAAATATTCATATAATTAATTAAGCATATTCTAATTAAATTTCCATATAATCTGTTTAAATTAAGTTTGCCTATTACACACTAATTACTCCAAAATCTTCCTGTCTAAGATAATATTTTGTTTAGCTCTATAAAACATTCTACGGAGAAGCTAAATATTTATCGTTTATACTAAAGTATATTGCTATTAATTACAGAGAACATATCTATACTAATATTATAAAAAGGTAAAGTTTGTAACTTTGTTTGTTTGTTTGTAACCGCTAATCTTCGAAAATACTAAACCGATTATAAAAATGATTTCACAATCAGAAAACTACACTATTCAGGAGTGTTAAAGGCAAGATTTTATCATGATTAAACAAAAAGTTTAGATATTAACGCCCAACGAATTGGGCGCGGGTCGGCTATCTTGGATACACTATAATTTTGTAAGGGCTAATTTCCGGAAATACTAAACCGATCATAAAAACTCTTTAATAGTTAGAAAGCTACATAATTCGGAGCGCTAAGGGCTATATTTTATAATAAATTAACAAAAATTTTAATAATGATATACTATGTTTATCAAGTCAGCAGGAAAATATAAGTACCCGAATGGGTCGGATTTCTTATAAGAGTCTCAGTGGTTTGATGGTAGAATATTTGCCTGCCCGCGGGCGGCCTGGGTTTGATTCTCGCCCGAAGCAAGTGTTTTTTTTATTAAAAATAGATAAGAAAAAAGCAATAATTTTATTTATTATTATTAGATTATTTTTTTCGATATTTATTATTACTAATATTATAAGGGCTATGTTTCGGAAATACTGAACCGATTATTAAATTTTTTTACAAGTAAAAAGATACACTATTTAGAATAGCTATAGGCTATTTTTTATTATGTTTAACCAAAAAAATTTATAAAAAATATAATTAACGCCCAACGAAGTGGGTACGGGTTGGTTATTTTACAGATAAATTGATAGGTCTAATTTTTACTACGTTGGCTAAAGTGTATTTATTAATTGTAAAAATATCAATACAGTCTACTACAAAAGTTCTTTCTCTACAAGGAACCCGGCCCCGAGTCATATTAAAGGCTTTTGAGTGGAAAAGAATTGATGGTTATGTTATGGCTTGCAAACGTTTTTGTCACAAAATTTATTTTAAGTCAAAAACGGTTGGACTTAGGTATAGACTCATAGACATAAAATTATGTTTAAAATTTTATGCGGAATCTAAAAATTAATAATATATAGGATGTTCCATTTAAAATAAGAAAGTTAACATTAACTTCCGGTATAGTAGTGGTAGAGCTGTCCAAATATTTTAGTTGTATGTCCTACACTGACTTTGTACCCAAATTTACCAAATTTTCAAAAATTTTTAAAGCCCACTTTTCAAGAAATCGATCGCACCAGTTTCCGGTGGAACATCCTGTATATCAACAATAAACAATTAACATCTCGCTTTTCTCAGGGATACTACATTATGTCTATACCTATTAGTAACTTGTTTACCCATTTTTATCGGTATCTGCATGCAAAGCGTAAACTTAAATAAATAAGATTTAAAATATAATTTTAAACTTGTAAAATGAAAAACATATTGACAAAAAACTAGTTGTATAACATGTAATTAATGACTTTATTGGTTAAGGGGCAAATACATTTTTTAATAATTAATTATTAATTTTAACTAGTTACATAAATTTGTCATACTTTGACCTTACGCAGATTTATTTTTGTCTTTAGACAATCCACGAAGACTAAAAGTCTAAATACTAACGAACTGTGGGTGATTTGGGAAGAAAAAAGACCTCCGCTGGCAGCAGGTTTCATATTCTAGAGATAAAAGAACGAACAAAGTGAGAAGTTCGGGGCCTGTTCACTTGAAGCGTATAGGGAAGTATATGTGCGGCACCACGAGTTTTTCTGTTGAGAACTGTGATTGAAGGAATTATACTGTACAATTTTTCAGAGCAGAAGCCATGGAAGTACCAATAAAAAGCGATAAAAGCCCCACAGCAAGTCGATGGAAGAGCTTTTCTGTAAGTGAAGGATCATTAATCAAGACAAACAGCTTTTCTTTGAATGGAATCAAGAATAATTAGGGTTGTGAAGGAGCCCATGCTCCAAATATGAGAACAATATTGCAAGAAAGGACGAATTTGGAACACATACAAAGTGTATGAATTAAAAGGGAAAAATACTTTTTGGCTCAAAAGAAAAATCCAAGCTTTTTAAAGCTGCCGTGGCTATAAATACGATGTGTTTAGTAAGGTTAAGGTTATTCTGAAATGTGACGCCCACAAAATTAAAGGTGTCTTTGCTCTGCAATACTTGGCCGATTTAAAGTAAAGGATGAGTATTTGATTGCTTTTTTCGCGACAAGGAACATGGTTGTGTCTTTGATGCATTAAAATGGACAAGATTTTTGGCGCCATAATTCAATAAGGTCTTGTAACAGAAATATCTGCATCGCTTTGTATTTGCTTATCAAATCAAAGAGATTGCTTTAGGAACCTGAAAACTGGAGTGAAGGATACTATTGTCGGCAAAACTATAAATGGAATAAGTTGTGGACGAGAGAAGGTCATTGATCCTGAGGCACTTTAGTATTAACTTCGTGAAAGCTTGAAGAGTGGCCATTCACAATAACTAATAAACGTCGATCAGAAAGATAACTAGAGAGCCAAGTACAGAGTTTGGTTAAAAGGCCATAGGAGGGCGGTTTATTAAGAAGCGCGTCATGCCAGACCTAGACAAAAGCTTTGGATATAGCAACGAAATGGGGATTCACCTAAAAACTCAAGAGACTCATTCCAGCAGTGTGATACGAATAAAAGAAGATCTGCCGTAGATCTGGATAGTTAATTTTTATTACTTATTTTTAGCGTTAAAACCAGTTTCTAAATAGGTTCTCTCTTCTATACTTTTTGCACAAAAAAGGTATACCAAGTAAATACTGCTACGAGCAACCGTTTTTAAGATATTTTAGATTAAACGTTTAATTTCATACGAACAAAAATGTTTTATTGCATTTCTTTATGCTTTATCTAAGCCACTAAGCAGTTTCTCAAAGGTCTGTACAAAATGCTACCACTTATTTTTTGGGTCATAATACAACGATCTAATGCAACTTACGTCGAAAATGATTCGTTTACGAGATACAAGGTATTAAAAAAACCCGGGTGGAAAAAATACAATTTTTTTTTCTGTAACATAGAACCTTTAATTTTAAATATTTTAAAAACGATTTCTAAAAGTAAGAATAGCTAGGCATAACTTTTTGTTTGGAAAATAGAAGAGACCAGAACTTCTTCTAGATATAATATACAGATGCACAAAAAGGAATTTGTGGTAGCATTTTGTACATTACATACATACATAGCGTTACCTTAAATGTAAAACCACCTTACTCCATTTTAAATAAAACAGGCATTGCCATCTTTAACCCTATAAAATGGGACGAAAGATGACATCAAAATCACATTTTTTATTAATTAATGAATTGAAAAGCCACCTAATTCCAGGTTAAAAAAAATGATTTTGATGCCATCTTTAGCTAAAGATGGAAATGCATGTTTTATTAAAATTGGAGTTATGTGGTTCTACAAGTAAGGTGACAATATAAAACAAACATTTGTTGGACTTAACTATACCTTGTAAAAAAATATTTTTAAGATAATATTTTTAGTATACCTACAGATATGCTTTATTTAAAATGCTAAAAATCATGAAATTATTACTTAAGAAAATAATAAAATCAAAAACATATTTTTTTAAATTAACCAAATAGTATAAAAAGTGTATAATACAGCGTGTTTACTTAAGTTCGCACCATATGGAATACTTTTTTATTTTTATTTTACGAAAAAAAGTAATTCTTTATAAAATGTTCTGCATGGTCTAAAGCCTAATATGCATTCTTCAGATATTAATTTTTTGCAGTGGTATACGAGGTATGTCAAAAAATATAAATTTTGCTGAAGAGAAAGTTTTCTATTTATTATAATACTAAAAACGTTTTGTTAAGTAATGATGTTTAATTTAAAAATAACATTCAAATATGCAAACTTGTTCAGTTAAAAAAAACTATTTTTAAAATTTGCTTCGCGTTAACGGTAAAAATTTCGGTTTGTACATTAGGGCAATCTATTTTAAAATGTAATATGTCAAGAAAGCTGTCAAAACAGCAAAAAGTCTTAGAAACGTTTGTTATCGCAAAAATAAAGTTTTTTTGTAAAAGTGGACAAGTTTGCATATTTAAATGTTATTTTTAATCATTTACATCCTTTTTTTAATAATCAGAACTAACCATTTTTAATATTATGATAAATAGGGGTACTTTCCTCTTGAGTGAAATTTATATTTCTTGACATACCCCATATACCACTGCAAAAATGAATATCCTATTCCAATCAGCCACACCTTTTAGTTTGCCTAGCAGGTACTTTGCTCATTGAAAACGCCTGTCAGTTTTTTTGCAAACCTTACTGTAAATGAACTAATTCCAAAAAAATTCAGGCTTACAGCTCCAAGTTTTTTTATATTTTTTATTAACTTTCAAAAATATACAGGGTAATAATGTGCAGGGCTGATGCTTGCCAGGTGATGATTGTCGTACTTAGCACGCCATGACTCATCACTATACACATTTTTAGCCTTACAGGCCCAACGTTACTCGAGGGGTTCACTAGCTCTTGGACTATCAGTCGAATTAGTAAAAAATCAAATAAATTGTTATAATTACATCAGCATTTTAAATGGTAAAAACATAAACAAGAAATACTTTTTGTAACTATTTTCTAACACCGCTGTTTTATTTTATTATTTTTTTTAAGAATTCAGTAACTAAAGAAAAAATACAGTTTTCACATATTTTTAAATAAAACACACAAAACAATTTTACTTTATTATTTACATAATAAAAGTCTCGAACACCACGTGCACTTTTCGGTTAAACTGAGCAAAACGATGCTCGCGCTTTCAAAGAGTCCGATTTACTAAAATCTAGATTTCAGCGGTAAAAATTTTGGAAGGGTGACGAGAGAAAATAGCGTATGCGCATTTTGAGCCATTTCGGGTTTAATCAGAAAAACTGTATAAAAAAATTTGTGTACGAAAATAGTAATTTATGTAACAAGTGCATAAAGTGATACATTTTTTACGAATGGGAAGTTTGACACCACGAGCCGTTAGGCGAGTGCGGCAATCCCATGAGTAAAAAAGACACTTTATGCATATGTTACATACTATATTTTTACACGACCGTATAAAAATTTCCCAAAACACCATTTTATACATGTTTTATTTATCTAAACTTATTAATTTTAATTTTTGCAGCACAGTCATTATATTGCAACAACAAATCATAGCCTCCTTATTTTTTAGGAGACAATTATTCTTTTGATAACTATGCATTTATTATTTAATTTTAGATAATTGTATGTACTTACTTTATGTAGAAATATTACTAAAACAGTATAAATTCCTTTTCAATTTCTTAGTCATCCAAATTCATTATTACTATTAGTTTTCAATAATTTCTAATAAATTTATTTGCAAACTGTCAAATTTTTAAACTAGTGACACATGAACTAAAAGAAATAATAACTTGACCGTTTGGTTCAGTTAATGTCGCGTTTACTGTTCCATTGCATAAATTGATATTTAAGTTTGTTGTAGTAGGCATTATAACAAAACACCAATTTAAAGCGTGATAAAAAGCTTCAAAGTGTTAAAAGAGTTACTTTTTTTTTACTTTTTATGTAGTGTACTACAATGGAGTACTTTAACTTCATGTTAACGATTAAAAAACATGTTGCTTATTTAATAGACATCATGACAGTTTTTAACAGTGTGTACTATTGTTTAAATAAAATATGTTTGCAAAAAATAATGGTGTGGTAGAAAAAAGTACGATTTTAATTTAAAGTTTTAAATACCCTCCAAAACATACATACCATTTAAAACATATATAATATATTGGCGTCGCTTTTATATAGGGTGTCTGTAAAAAGTTTGTACAAAATGCTACCATATACTCTTTGGGCCAAAATACAACGATTTAATGCAATTTACCTAAGTTAAAAAGGTAATCGTTTGCGAGATACAGGGTGTTAAAGTTTTTAGTTTATTTTAGTTAGATTTAAATGTTTTATTAAAAATATTCTTACAATTTTTGGTATACGGATTTTTTTTCAGAGTAAGGAATTTAAAGCTACTCATGTTTTTGCTCTTAAATGTAGAGGGAGCCACCTGCAGTATTTTGTTTTGTTTAAAGTGTCATTATTTTTTGTGCCTCGGTATGTTAGGATTCTAGTATATAAATGCAATTTTCCCATATTTTTTGCACTAAAAAAGTATATTTAATTATTATCTCTACAAGCAATTGTTTCTAAGATATTTTAGATTAAACGTTATATTTCAGTTAAAAATTTCTTCGCATTTTTTTAGCCGTTATTTAGGGGTCCCCAAGTAAACAGATAAATGGAAAATTTTACGCCCTGTATCTTGCCAACCAGCAAGTTGCATTAGATCGTTGTATTTTAGCCCAAAAACTTAGGGTAGCATTTTTACAGACCTTTGGACACTACCAGGTGTCGTGAATAAATACAATGGCAAACTTATATATAGAATAAAATGTTTTAAAATATTTTAAAAACGATTGCTTGTAGCGATAATTATCAAGTATACCTTTTTTTTTGTTAAAAAAATATGGAAAAATAAAAACTCTTTACCTAAATTATAATATACCAGGGCAAAACAACTTATGACACACTCCCTCTACATTTTACGACAAAAACATTGATATATTTCAATTCCCTACTCTGAAAAATCATTTAATACTATAATTAGTGGAAAAATGTCTCCTTATCAGTAAAAAATTAAAAAATTAATTAAATAAAATAACTACTCCGACACCCTGTATCTTAAAAACGATAAACTTTTTTGTCAAAGATAAACGAGCTTTGATCCTTGTATTTTGGTCCAAGCACTTTGTGGTAGAATTTGTACAGGCCTTATAGGGACACCCTGTACTAACATCCCCAATAAACAGTGGTGCGTTTCTTTTTACAAAGCGGTTAGTATACAAAGCGGCAACGCTACCTATGGTTGGTGTATGCTCTAAACGTACGTCAAATAACAATCTTGAAACGGGTGATTTTAAACGCACTTTATCTACTTGTGACGTCAAGTGTTTTTTTTTCATATTTATAATTAGCTTTTTTATTTATTAATATTTATTATTTTATAATAATTAAATATTATTTTTATTACACTGATAAAACAAACACGTTTTTTTATTATCTATAATTATTATTTTATATAATAAAGACAAAATAACAGCAATTTTTGAATGAACCTATCACAATTTTTGACAAAAATAAAACTTTAGGATAGGTAACTTTATACAGTATTATTTAAAATCTAAGAAAAAATGTTTGTATTGTAAACATTACAAATAATTTATGCTTGTCTATAGTAATATTATAACCAAAATCATATAGTAAATTTAAAATTTGCAAAAAGTATTTGCTTTAAACACTTAAAAGGTAAACTAAAAATACCTTGTTATAATTTATTTCGTTATGACAGGCATTTTTTTAACATTTCCATAGACCATTTTTGAATTTTTTATTTTTAATAATTTATGGTTTCGTCCGTTACTTTGTGACCGTACATTTTAAATTAATAAAATAAAACAAAATATATACTTTGTTCATAGTCACTTTAATTGAATATTTAGCCGTGACAGCTGTAGTTGTACTACGAAACAGCTGTCACGGCTAAATATTCAATTAAAGTGACTATGAACAAAGTATATATTTTGTTTTATTTTATTTTTAATAACAAAAAAAATAGATTTTTTTAAATATATATTTGTTTTCCTAAAAGTGTTATAATTTAATTTGTTATGATAAGCATTTATTTAAAAAAAAAATAAAATTATACGGAAATAAAAATGCAGTGCATCTCTTTAAATTTTTTGTAGAAATCAATTTACAAAATTGAATCTAGGGGAAATAAAAATGTTGCATAAATGCTATATTTAAAAGTGAAACTAACAAATGAAATTTTTAAAATGACTGCTGGTCGCAATTTTGAAAAAAAAATAATAATGAAAAATGGGTTTTGTAGCACATCATTTTAAAGCTTTTGACACGTACTTTATCACCCCAGATTATAAAATCAATACTCTAACCTACTATAAAATGGTGGTACATAATTACACCATTTAAATGGCCATATTACCAAAGGTAATAAACTTATAAATGCCTTCTGAGGTATTTTCTTAAAGCTTATTTAAAGATCTTTATTAGTGATAATATATTATTGACGATATAATATATATGGTGATATAATATACCTATAAGGTGCTTTACTTAAAAATGAACTTTTGTCCCATCCTATATAATATTACCAGTAATTCCAATAAAAAGATGTTTTAAAGAGCTTTAGCAAAATACTACAATAAGTACATCTAACTTTATTATTTTCAAAAATATGCCCATCCGAATTAGGTATTTAGCTTAATTTGACACAAATGTCAAACTATTTCCAGAGTTTGCGTTACTAAAAAGCTTAAAATCTTTATATTAAAAATTAGTTTATTTTTTATTTTAATTTTTAACTTAATTTTATCTTGACATTGGTGGCAGACTTGTCCACCAAAACAAACGTTTTTTAATTGGAATTTTTTGGGTATTTGGGGGTTTTTCTTTATTTTATTTCAGGCAACCGGCTAGTTTATAGGATCAGTAGGGCTGAACAGGGTCAGCTCGCTATACCGCGGGACCAAAACCTAAGCGGTCCCATTCTCTTTAGATAGAGTTTTGGCGTGTACCCAACAAAAAACAATTGAATAAAAGGACGTCGCACAATTAGCATTGCTAATAGCTTTCGGTTAGTAACGCCCCCAAATTCTACATATGTTGTAGATTAGTCCTTTTTGATTAACATCTTAATGGAATTTGTTTTTAATCTGACCTGTAATTTCGGAGATATACATTTTTAAAGTTGATAGTGTTGGATTTCAGAGATTTTGCACCAAAACGGGTTTTGCATATAATAACAACAAATAGAGTTAAGTTTCTATATACCGATTTTTTGGTAAAGAATCAGGCTATTTAATTCCGTACGAAATATTTTCATATTAGACTTACATCATTCTCAGTGGCGGCAATAAAACATAAAAAATATGAAAAACATTCTAGAAAAAAAACAATTTTCATAATATATCAGATTAAAAACAAAAAAGTGTTAAATATTTTTTATTTTTTGGTATGTTCTTTTGAAGTCTTTGAAGAAAAGTGAGGTCGAACTACTAAGGTCAAAGCTGATCACGCTTTGTGCGTTACCGTAAACGTGGATAATTATCAAACAATTTTTTTTCAAGAACCACACATATTATTAGGGTTTGCATAGAGCAGGTACCTACATACATATATTTCTTATTTTTTTGGGAATTTAAATCAGGCCAGTGGCGTAGTAAGCATTTGAAAAATATTAAATTGAAATTGTTTTTTAAAATATTATTAATTTGATATTTTTTTAAATACTAGCCACGTTACTGACTTAATAAATAAATTAAAAGTGTGAAAGATAGAAAATATATACCTGCTTTATGCAAACCCAAATTAATTTCATAGTTCAGAACCTATCATGTATAAGTTTAATTATTATTTGTGGTTTTTCCAAAACATAGATCGATAATTATCTACGTTTACGGTAACGCACAAAGCGTGATTAGCTTTGATCTATGTAGCCTAGCCTCACTCTTTCTGCAAAGACTTTTTAATAACATACCAAAAAATAAAATATATTTACCGTTTTTTTTTTATGTTTGTGCCGACACGGAGAATGATGTAAGTCTAATATAAAAATATTTTGTACAGAACTAAATAGCCTAATTCTTTACCTAAAAATCAGAAATAGGAAAAATAACAAAACCCAGTTTTGGGGCAAAATCTCTTAAATCTAGAACTGTCAACTTTAAAAATCTGTATCTCCAAAATAACAGATCAGATCAAAACGAGTTACATTAAGATGATTAGAAAGGTCTAATCTACAACCTAATAAAATTTGGGAGGATTCCAATCGAAAGCCATTTGCATTGCTAGTTGTGCGACGTCATTTGTAATAGGTGTAGGTATTGACTAAATATTCTAGGGTAATAAAGTACCTATATTATACATGGTGTCCGGAAATTAGGAGCACATATTTTAGGCGATTTTGCGTTCAACATTACTCGAGACTTATTTATAAAAATTGTCTTTGGAGCATCGAAAGGTAATTTCTAATATTAAAAGGGTTTTTTAATTTTCACCAGTGGCGTCTGTACGGGGTTTACCATTAATTATTTAAAAAAATGGTACGGCATTGCTTTTTGTGCAAATAAAAATTACGCGTAATATTCCCATTTTATTTAGAGCAAATTTGATTCACTGTTTTGACGTCACAAAATAAAAACCATTTCAATGCCGGAAATGGTTATCATTTCAGAAAATAAAAAATCTTGGGAGGCTTGTGTCACTGGTAAAGTCAAAATTTATTTTCGGTCAAATAACTTATTAGTTTTGACACTGTTGTAATGAGCTGGGAAAATCTTGTTGATAACAATAAACCATAATCATTCAAATATCAGAGTTGCTTGATATTCATTTTTATTACGGTGTGTCCCAAGGAAATGCTTGTGCTGCACGACGTATGTACCAGGAAGCATATCCTGAAAGAATAATACCACAGCCAAGGATGTTCTCGGAATTCATCGGAGACTGGGAGAATACGGAGCATTTAAGATAAGTCGACGTGATGCAGGGCGACCAAGAAGAACACGTACTGCGGCAGCATAAATACGCATTATAAATAATATTGAAAATAATCCGGGGAACAGTATAAGAAAAGTCCGTGCAGAAGAAACTATTCCAAAAAGTTCTGTTCATGAAGTCTTGTGTGAGCAGCAGCTTTACCCATATCATTATCAAAAAGTTCAAGCGTTATTACCAGCAGACTACGAACGTCGTATGAACATGTGTGTCCATATTCGAAATCAACATAACACCGATGGAAAATTTTTAATTTACACAATCTCCACTACTGGAATGATGAAAACCCCCATGCAATAACCGAACGTGGATTTCAAGATAGATTTTCTTTGAACGTATGGGCTGGGATAGTAGGAGATCATTTGATTGGACCCCATTTTTTCCCCAATCGACTTTCTGGCGAAATTTATTTCGATTTTTTAAGCAGTCATTTACCCCTTCTCCTAGAAGATATTCCGCTTTAGGTACGCAATTCAATGTGGTGGCTGCAAGATGGCGCACCACCTCATTTTGCAATTCAAGTTAGAGAACATCTTGATGAACTTTTTCCTAACCGATGGATAGGTCGTAGGGATTTGTGAAATGGGCTTCCAAGTCACCGGACTTGAATCCGATGGATTTCTTTTTTGGGGATATCTTTAAGACCTTGTATACAAGACTCCAGTGAATAATGTTGAACAACTTAGGCAGAGAATAACTGACAGCTGTGAAACTATCAGACGTAAACAGGGGGTATTCTTTGAGAATTCGTCAGTCCTTTCTAAGAAGACTTAATTTATGCATGGAAATGGAAGGCCAACATTTTGAGCATCTGTCATAGTTTGTTACTATGATTTTTTAAATTATTGTTATTATTTTCTGAAATGATGACTATTTCTGGCATTGATATGGTTTTTATTTTTTTACGTCAAAATAGTGTCTCGTAAGAAAAAAGTTAAGGGATCGAATTTGCTCTAAATAAAATGGGAATATTACACGTAATTTTTATTTGTACAAAAAGCGTACCATTTTTTCAAAAATAATTAATGGTACACCCCGTACAGACGTCACTAGTGCAAATTAAAAACCCTTTTAATATCAGGAATTGGCTTTTGATGCTCCAAAGACATGTAACAATTTTCATAAAAATATCTCAAGTGATGTTGAAAATACAGTTAAAAACAGTTTTTATTCTTAGATGTTTAACACCACGTATCTCGGTAAGGAAGCACTTCTGGACATACATCTATATAGGAAACAAGGGTTTATTTTGGACGCAGAATCGCCTCTTAAAATATGTGCTCCTAATTTCCCGCACACCCTGTATTAATGAAATGCACTGTATAGTAAATGCATTCTTCTAATGATTTTAGGCCAGAGCTTGACTCACGTAAATACCAGTGTACTTTGACCTATGAAGTTTGTTTGTTTATCCTGCGTGGGATAGTTATTTAACCCAGATTGCAGAATCTCGCTTCAAAGTGTTTTAAAAAGCAAGTTTTACCCTAGCTACTTCCTCAAGATAATTCCGCTTTTGGTAAATTTATACCGTATGTTTTCAAAACATATTTTGCTATTTTTAATTTTTATCTAAATATTCGCCAAAGCCACAAGATTTTTAAATGACACGTAAGATTCATATACCGGGTGATGCATCGCCGGGCAAGACATAGGAAATCCCATGTAATTTTTAATGGGGTTAATTATTGGCTCCCTAATTATTTTAGAGAAAATTCTGTTATAGTTTATTAAAGAGCATGCAAATTTACGTCCATGGTAAAAACTTTAGATTTTTTGGTTAACCCATTTGCTAGTTAGATGCTAATATATTTTTAAAAATTGTTATATTATTATCGCCTTATATTTATGAACAACAATAAAAATACCAGTTAGCGTGACATAACGTTATCATTTTGAAATTTAGTGCTTTATTATTATCAAAAAATCGTAGAGCGAAAAGATTAACCATGAGTCATACTACTGAAGAAAAAGTATTGATGATTAAATGGTACTATCAAGGAAATAGTTATCAAAAGATGTCAGACATGTTCACTGCTCAGTATCCGAATAGACCGATACTCGGAAAATCAACAGTCGATAGGACTATCAAAAATTTGAGACCAAAGGCACAGTGATAAATAACTGCAGATGTGAAGCTAGGGAGTATCAAAGAAAAGAAAATGTAAGATATGATAGAGACTTGGAAATTTTATTGCACGTGGAAGAATATGAAGGGAAGGTGAGTACAAGGAAACTTCAGGATATCATAGGAAAAGACCAATCAACAGTGCTCCGGATTTTGAAAAGGCATAAATTCATACAAATATGAAAGACATCAAGAGCTAAGGGATGGGGATGAAATACCACGGCAGGAATTTTGTTTTGACATGATGGAAAGGGCAAACATGGACAGGGAGTTTTTAAGAAATATTTGTTTTACTGATGAGTGCACATTTATGATAAACAATAAACCCAATCATGAAAATTACCGATACTGGAACAAAGAGAACCAACACAGATTTGTCGAAACGAGGACGCAATATCCACAGAAAGTAAATGTTTGGGCGGGGATTTTCGGACAACATATTATTGAACCATGTTTTTTTAATCAAAATTTGAATGCAGAATTTTATTTGGAACTACTCGAAGAACTAATTTTACCCGCTTTAAATGATGTATCCAGGGAGAATCAGGAAATTTGGTACCAAATGGATGGCTGCCCGGCACATAATACCCTGGCTGTTCGGAAATATTTACACAATGCTTTTAATGAAAATGTTAGTGGCTTACATCACATCATAAATTGGCCAGCCAGGTCTCCTGATATTTCGCCAAATGACTTCTTCCTCTGGGGCACGATATACAAGGATAAAAATTACTCTAAAAATGGTATTTCTGCAGTATGTAATAAAATTTTAATTTACCAGTTAGACAATGCAAGAAGGCAGTTTTATGAACGTCTGGGTTATTGTCTAGCAGTCAATGAAGGAATATTTAAAAAATTTCTTAAATCTTAAGTTTATTTCCAACATATTAATTATTGTAATATTATTAATAATTTATTGAAGCATGTAAATATTATAAATGTCATAAGTTCTTGAAATTTGTTACTCTAGTTTAGTTTAACTTAACTTAATTCGTTTGTATAAATACAACTTTAATCTTTTCACTGTACGATTTTTGATAATAATAAAGCACTAAATTTTAAAATGACAACGTAATGTCACGCTAACTGGTATTTTTATTGTTGTTTATAAATATGAGGCGATAATAATGTAACAATCTTTAAAAATATATTAGCATCTAACTAGCAAACGGGTTAACTGAAAGATCTAAAGTTTTTACCATGTACGTAGATTTGCATGGTCTTCAATAAACTTTAATAGATTTTTTCTCTAAAATAATTAGGGAAGCCAATAATTGACCCCATCAAAAATTACATGGGATTTCCTATGTCCCGCCCAGCGATGCATCATCCGGTATGTGATGCATAAATCACGTCTACGTTAAAAATGGGCTCTAGTTTGTAATATAATGTCATTGTCATATGTTGAAAAAGCCTTTCCTTTCGTTTCCGGATAACATTTTTTTGCACGAAGAAATCGCCAAAATTTGATAGCAATAAAAAGCTTACCGCGGTTTTGTAGCAATTATGTACTTAATTTTAGCAATTTCTTTGTGTACAAGAATGTGTTTACCTTTTTGCGGAAACGGTAACGCATACGTAAAAAGTCAAGAGGCCGAATTTGATTTAAATAAAAAATGATTTTAAAAGTTTTTTTAATAAACCTATGTCCCATATTTTATAGAAATATTTCAAGCAGTAGAAAAGTTATTAATAGCGAACCTTTCTTTTCTATAAGCTTACCACCCTGAATCTTAAAGATGAAGTATTTCTCGACATATATTTTATGACAAACTATGGCTTATTTTTGACGTGGAATAAGTGATTAAAATTTCTTGGTTAAGTCTCGGACCACCCTGTATAGGATTTTTTTCTGCAAAACTAGAAAAGAGATACTTCTTTAAACATAAATACTAACGTGTAAACTAGTCTAGTTCCTAAGACTACTAAGTTTATATACAGTGGGGAAGACCATTCATCCATGATGGAGTTGAATTCGGTCAAGTGTGAGAGTTGTTTCCAAATGTTTGGAATTTTCACACTTGGTTTGCTTAAAATACCATCATTGTTCTTAATGAAGGCGGCTTCCTTAAAGTTACGCTTTTTACAATGTGGTTTTCTGTGTACAACTTGTGCTTCTGACCACTTGATGGTATGTTGTTTAGACCAAACATGGTCAGCGATCCCAGATTTTGATGCTTCGCCACTCTGTGCATGTTGTTTGTGCTCGGCAATTAAGATTTATAGGACGTTTTGTTTCTCAAATGTATGACTTTCCACATTAATATGGTACCTGGTAGATGCAATCTTTTTTCCTCTTTAGACAATCTGGGTTTTGTTCTCGTCAGAATGCTTCTTAATGTATAACCGAATTTAAAGACAGTTTTGATTTCATGTTTCTTGGTTATTTGTCTAATCTTTTCGGACGTTTCTTTTACATATGAACTTGTTAGGAGAGAAAGAGAGAGAGAGAGAGGGAGCATGCTCAGGTGGTCGCACTATTGGTTTCACATAACAACTATTTATAATTTTACTTATAGATCTTTCAGTATAACCATTCTGAAGCAGATCCGTTTTGATGTTGTCTAGTTCGCCATCCAAGGTTGTTTTGTCGCTACATGTTGTGGTCGCATGTTTACATAACTGTTTAAATATACCCAGTTTGGTTGCTTTAGAATGGTTTAATTGTAAATTAAGATATTGTCCCGTATGTGTAGGTTATCTATAAACAGATATGCGAATAACTCCATTTTGTCTCCTTACGAGAGCGTCCATTTTTTGTTCTTTAGGGTAAATTTGATAAAGTTATTTATTGAATTTAGATAATTAAGAAAGCAGTCTAGCTGTCTGTCGGTACCATTCCAGAATATAAAAGTATTGTCGACATATCGAAGCCAGATTTTCGGTTTAACGATTGCCGTATTAAAAGCATTGGTTTTAAACCATTCCACATAGATGATTGTCACCACTGAAGAGAGTGGAATTCCATCGGTGAACCATCATTTTGGGTATAAAACCTATCTTTCGCTTAAAAGTAAGAATTATGCAGACAGCACCTTAGAAGGTCCATCACACCCTTGAGGGGTAACGGACTTATCTGTAAAAATGTCGCATCGTGTCTCAATCTAGCCTCGACGATGTCTAACGATTCCTTTAAAGGCCCATATGTAAAAAGACTCTCGACGTCAAAGCTGACAAAATTATATAAAAGATCTAATTTAATTTCCTTCAGGATACTTACAAAGTGCTGGCAGTTCTTTACAAATAAAGATGTTTTGCCAGCTAATGGTTAGATAATTTCAAGAAGAAATCTACCTTAATTGCTGGTGGCTGAATTCCTTGAGGTAGTAATTCCAAACATTTGGAAACCACTCTTAAAGCGAACCAATTCTGGCGTCCTAAGTGCGCAACCCCACGCTTGACCGCACTCAACTCCATCATGGGTAAATGGTCTTTCTCACTGTATATAAACTCGGTAGTCTTAGGAACTAGATTAGTTTACACTTGAAAACGGACAGATATAGTACTGCCCAAAACGTTGTGTAAATAATTTAAATAAGGAGAATGGAAGTCCAAAACTTATTTTTTAATGATAAAAATAGGTACCTTTAATTACAGATATACTTAATAAGTAGTTAAAAGAATATGAATATCATACAAGTACCAATTATATTTTTTATAATTAACGAAGCTTAGGTATCGTAATCCAAACTTGCACGATGCGGACTAATAAATCACGAGCGAAATCGAATTTAGCCACCGCGATTTAAAACGTAATTTATAAATTATAGAGAGAATTATGTGTTCGACTTTTATTTTGATTTTAAATCACAATCAGAAATTTTTTACTATAGTCTTAAATCCAAATAGGAAACGAGTATTTAAATAAAGGTATCGATATGGGGTCGACTACAAAACATGATCAAGGATATATTTCATTTCAAATAATATTAATAATAATAAAAACCGCCGGTATATTCGCATTTTTTTTAACTTTACATGACAATAATAATACATTACTGATTTTGGTTTTCTAATTTTATAAATAGGGATATGGAATATTTGTAAAATTTTAAAAGATAATATAATTACAGTTTTTTGGTACATTCTGTATTATTTAAAGAAACATTTTTAAATTGCCTTAAAATGTATTAAAAAAGGGATTGCTAATAAACAGGGTGGTCAAAAATTTTAAAATTATTTTTTAAAGTAAATAGAGCCATTATCATAATTTTTAGGCAATTCTGTGATAATATTTATGTTTAAATATAACACAGCCCCACAAAAAAATTAAAGGTTATACACAAAAACAGACATAAAATATATATTTTCATGTATTTCTCGACGCTAAATTTGATTCCGAGCCTAGAAATGGCCCTATATCCCTAAAATTGGCCCTAGGGGACTGTATTGGCCCTGAAATGCGGTTTTCAGGATAGGACGGGATCGAGGGTGCATTCTGAAGCCAAAGCCGGATTTGTGCTCGACAGGTCTGCGGCTAACATTTTTCTGTTTGGGCAAGAAATATGACCCCTTAGGGGCCGAAATACCACGGTTTTAACGTCCCAATCGTAACATTGTCATTTTTATAAACTAAATTTAAAAGTACATAAAAATGTCATTGTTGTGATTGCTACGTCTGAAACACGATTTTTCGGCACTAGGAGTCTTTTTCCCGGCCGAAAAACTGAAAATTTCGGCTTGCAAAAACATTTTCAAGCACAGAACGAGTTTCAGAACTTGGAAATACATTAAAAAATTCAACTGGTGTGATTGTTATCTAAAAAATTATTTTTCGGCCCGTGGGGGTCATAATCCCGGGCCCATGCTGAGAATTTTAACAGGCCATAAACTTTTCGCGCAAGGTGTAAGGTCAAAAACTTAAATGTACATGAAAATATTACTATATTAATCGATCAATAAGGTGTTCCAATAAAAAAATTATTTGTCGTACCTTGCATACCACAAGATAGTAAAAAGTACTTACTGATTTAAAAATACAGAATTAAACCGATAAATTAATATTTAAATATACAGGGTGTTACTTAAACACATGCTAATATTTAAGAGGGTGATTTTTGAGTGATAAATTACCCTTTTAATGCCATTAATATTATTGCCAAAGTAAAACAAAATTGGGTAAAGGTAGATATTAAAAAAACATATATATTTTTTTAAATTTTAACACTGTATCTCAAAACTGAAAACAATTAGGACATATGTCCATAGGAAGTTTTTTTCTTTAAATGAGTGCAAGAATCATCGCCTTAAATGTTATCATGTCCTTAGGGAACATCCTGTATTTTGTAAAATTATATGCTGCAGGATAAATTAATTTTCGTAAATCTAAGCAGGGGTAATCCTTAAAGGAATTTTGAGTGTTCATAACTTTAATTGGGTTATTTTTAACTGGAAGTAAAAAGAAATTACAACCAGTAAGAAGTATTAACTCTATTTTTGTTGAATTGTTCTCGACTGTTTGTCAAGAATACTTATTTTTCTTTAAGTAATATTAAAAAATGCTTATTTAAACCGCACAAAAATGTCTTCTGTTTTTGTCAGTTTTCAAGAAAAAAATATTAACGAAGCAAAAAGACAAAGAACAAAGTTATTTCTTAACTCAATCTAAAGTAAATAATACATTTTATGCTGCAGGATAAACCAATTTTCTACGCAGGGAGTAATCTTTAAAGGAATTTTAACTGTTCATAACTTTAATTAGATCATTTTCGACCGTTTGCCAAGAATATTTTTCGTTATGTATTATTTAAAAAAATGCTTATAAAAACCGTTAAAAATTTGTCTTGCTTTTGTTTTTGTAAGTTTCTATGAAAATAAATTAATACCGAAGCAAAAAGGCAAAGTACAAAGTTATGCCTAAACTCAATCTAAAGAAAATTAAACATTTTATGCTGCAGGATAAACCAATTTTAGTAAATCTTAGCAGAGCGTAATCTTTAAAGGAGTTTTAAGTGTTCATAACTTTAATTAACTCATTTTCATTGGGAGTAAAAACATGGTTTTGGGCAACAGTTTAAATATCTACAATTTGCAAAGTTTTAAAAGGTTTACTAGAATAAACTTCGTCGAATTTGGACGGGTTTATATAAGGAAAAATGGAAATGCAACAACAAAATAAAATAAAACAAAACACATCAATGATAAATTAAACACGGAAGATGCAACATGACAGGTAAGGGAAGTACCGCTCATGTAAATTTACCATATAAAGCTTTATTATTATCTAAACCCTGCACCATTGTACATCGTGCTCATGTGGCAGCCTACAGTAAAAAGCAGAGGAACGTTGGTTTGAAGCGCTACAGATGATCATGCAAAACTGTCACATTGGAGAGAGAGCGGTTCTGTTTAGTTAAATCTTGATATTTTTGTTTCTCCTTATTAAAGAATTATTGCTACTTTCAAATTTTAAATTACACCACCGGTATATTTTATCTTGTTCGATAGAATATGACATTCTGAAAAACAATGACACCTTACGTGTCATTTTTTACATTTCTGCTGTTAAAAATTATCTTTTTTTTTTTAATTTTAATGCAGAGTGCCATGATAAAACAAAAACGGTTTATTTTAAGTCAAGTAATAATGGCAACATGAAATTTATCTTTCCTTTTTTGTACAATTTCTCAAGTTTGCAAAATCTTAAGCGGGCTTTACACCTGACAAGTTATTGATCAAAAACTTGTTCAATTATTTGTCAACTATTTGATAAAGAAATTGAAAAGTTGGATGTTTATTACTTTCTTCAAGTAATTGACAAATATATTTTTAATTTCATCAAATGGTTTTCTAGGATAATGTCAACTATTAACTAATTACTAAAAGGCCCCTAAAAAAATTTGATAAATAGGTTGAGAAAATTTTTAACCGTCAAGTGACTTGAACAAGCACTTGTTCAATTAATTGATCAATTACTTGTCAGGTGTAAAACTCGCTTTATTTATGGTCATAACTTGTTTTATCAATTGAAACAAGGGTGGCTCATTGGCCTCTCCTAAAAAAGAATTTTATTCTGAATTCCTTGCACGAACTGTGATGCCAAACTGCTATAGTAGAATCCTCTCATTACAGTAGGAAAATAATCAAAATAAAGGTCCGCACTTGCATTAACTAAATTAAATTAAGTGAGTCCAGTCTAAAGAGGCATCCAAAAGAATATTGTTAACTTAAACAAGGTACGCCACTGACTGTGAATGTAATGAATGAAAAATAAAAAATTTAAATAGAAAACTTGTGTAGATAATTATCTTCTTCATAGAAATGTGTGATCCGATATTGTTTTAATGATAACCATGTTTGGCTATAACATTTTTAAAAAGGCCTTTTTATAAGCTTTTCAATGATTATAGCAAGATATAGTCTTAATAAATAATAACGTAATTTTGGACATTTTAAAATTTGTGTGTTTTTCTAGTTGGTCACGAAACAAGGAAACTAGTATTGTTAAAAATGTCTTTTTTGTTTTGGCAGCCTTTATAATAAAAATTTTAACTCTTATATTCTTGTAAGACTTAGTTTACGTAATATTAATTATATATTTATGAATATAACGTATAGGCAATGTCTGAAAAACCATAAAAAGATACAGCATAGGTATAGGCAATAATAGTGGAATTTTCGATGACTTAGTTTAATTTAAATTAATATTTTTAAAATTATAATAGTAACTTTGATAGCTGAATCAATTCCTTCTTCTAAAAATACAAAAATATTTTTTTTATTTACATAGGTAAAATATGTATTGTACTGGATAAGATGAAAAGAAAATTCCTTGTCAAATAAACTAGTTTAAATGAGTGGTAGTAAGTAAATATATCAAAAACTAAGCTATTTTTTTTAAAGTATATATTGGTATACACCGTTAAAAAGCTTATAAAAGTGCTTTTTTAAAAATGTCCTAGCCAATTATGGTTTCTATTTAAAAAATGCAAGTTTATGTCGTCGCTCAAGAACAAAGTACTACATTCAATATCGGATTTTAACTTTCCATTAAGAAGATATTTATCTACAATTTTTCTATTTACACTTTTTTATATTTGCTACGGAGAAAAGTTTTTTTTTTAAAGAAATTAAGAGTGATTTAAACTAAACTCTAAAAACTACAATTCTGTCCCCATTTAACAATTTTTTTAGTTGAAGCGGTTTCCGAGATCTCTGTACTAAACATCGAACACTCAAGGTTTTTAAAATTTTAGAGTTTTTAAAAAGTTTAACACCCTGAATCATATGGACAAAAAATTGCGGGGCACATTTAATATGACAGAGGTAATATAAACTTTTTAACAAGCTTTTATTGAACTTGCAATGTATGTAATAAATTGTTTTATAACGTTATATGTTGATAGTTAAAGCTAAAAACAAAAAGGTTTGTTTTATTCTTTTAGTTCATTAAACTAAAAGCTTGTATATTTAAACCAAATATTATTTGGCTTTTTGCCAGAATATGTATTATAAAGAACTATTCTGCTCTTACAAAATATAAAAAGTTATGAGTACTTTTAAAAAAAAATAAATTAAGGAAATATTTAATATTAAGTTACTTAGAATACAAAGGTTTTAATCTATAAACAAAGGTTCATTAGCACTCGGTTGAAATTTATTTTAATCCAATAAAATTAAATCTTAACAAGACGCTAGACGGGAACTTAAATTTAATCTCCCAGAAAACAAATAAAGCATAAAATAAAAGCTTGTATTTAAAATGGTTTTTACTTTAAATGTTCTTACTTTATTATGAAAATTCTACCTTTAGAGTTTGGCACCACGATTTAGGAACACCATATAAAAACTAAATGAAAAAAACCCTTGCTTGTTAAAAAGTTATTATTATTAAACATAAAAAGTTTAATAGTAGTAGCATTAAATAATAATTTTTAGCCCTATTAGAAATTGGGTAGGTGACTGATGACTATGTTAAATTTAAGCAATAAGGTTAAAGATTAACTAAATGTTACTATTTGTAAAATTTTAGTATTTTTACTATATTTGTTTTATCCTTAAGTTTAAGAAAAGAAGGATTTATAAGGAGTGTTATACTGCGCAACATAAATAATTAAAAAAATAATTACTTTTTAAATAAACTGTGAACTCTAAAATTACAATTTTTAATGAAACATTTAGTTAACACAATATTAATTTAAAAACATAAAACTTACCAGGCTTCTATAAAAAATAAAGAAAGTTAAGTAATTGGAAGTGTATATTTTTTAAATTTTGGTATAACAAAAATTCATTTTGTTTTTAAATAAAAAACAAAAGAAATAATTACGAGGTATATTAAATAGTTATTTTTGTATCTTAGATGGTTGTTAAAAATAAAAATCCCAATAAAAGCTAATAACTTATTTATAAGTTTGGTTTTTATAGTATGCTAATAGTAAAACAAATAAATTTAGGGCTTTTTAAAGACACAAAGATGGTTTTCTATTTTTGAATCATTTTATCGACCATACGCACCATGGCTGGGCTTTTGCAATATATATATATATATATATATATATATATATATATATATATATATATATACAGGGTCATCCAAATTAAGTGTCCGTTTTTGGTAGCTTCGTTATTATTTGAAATACGAAATAGTTTAAATTAGCAAACTAATAGCATTTTTCACGCTCTTTAAGACTAAAGATTAGAAAAACAATTGAAAATCGGGTTTATCTGAGTTATACAGCAAAATACCTTTTTTAAATAAAACACCCTGTATAATTTATCACCATTAGAAAGATCGTTTAAAGTCCTTGAAAAAAATTAGACATGTGATATATCCAATTTTTCATGGTTTCGGAAGTATAGCCATCCTGAGAAATTTTATAGTACACCGGCATTTTTTAACTAAAACACCCTGTATATATATATATATATATATATATAATAAATATATATTTAAAAGAGCTTTAAAAATACCACATTTGATATGTCTATCTCTTATAGTTTTGGCAATATGGCCATTCAAATCTAAAAATTACGTTAAATTTCCATTATATCACAGCTTTAAGCTATAAGCAATAAGTTTTAGTGTCAGAAATAAAACGGGGAAAATATCTACTATCTATCAGATAAAAGGCTATATTTCCAAAACTAAAAAGATAGGCACATCAAATGTGGTATTTTCTTAAAGCTCTTTAAAATGTATTTTTAATGATGATACCATAGACAGGGTGTTTTATATAAAAATCCAGTTTACTATTAAACTCCTGAGGATGGCCATATTTTCGAAACTATGAAAAATTGGATATATTACATAATCACTTTTTTGAAGGGGTTTGAAAGAAGTTTCTAATGGTGATAAAATATACAGGTTATTCCATTTAAAAATGGGGTATTTCTGCTGTATAACTCAGCAACCCGATTGTCAATAATTTTTTCTAATCTTTAGCCTTAAAGAGCATGAAAAAAGCTACTAGTTTGCTCATTTAAACTGTTTTATATTTTGAGTAATAACGAAGTTACAAATGACAGACACTTAATTTGGATGTCCCTGTATATATAAATATATATATATATATATATATATATATATATATATATATATATATATATATATATATATATATATATATATATATATATATATATATATATATATATATATATATACAGGGACATCCAAATTAAGTGTCTGTCATTTGTATAAATCTTACCAAAGAAACAATAGTGAATAAACAGATATTAACAGGGTGACCAAAAAATGTTAATTTTTGTTTTACTATTGATATATTAAAAAATGTTTTCCAAACAGTTGTGCATGTCAAATAGCCTAGTTACTTGTCACGTGACTAACCAGAGCTAACCAAACAACACGTAACGGAGTTCAGTCAAGCAGTCAAGTGCGAAAAAGGTACTTTTGGCACTTGTTAGAAACGCTATTTTTATATATATATATATATGCTACTTAAGTTTTTAATTTTTGCTTTACAATTTTATTTTTATAGTTTTTTTAAAAATCTCTTTTAACATAATTAACCATTTAAAAGAGAGAGATGTAACTACTGCATATTAACTGTACAGTGCATTTTAATGAGAACAAGCCACCTTCTATATTTATATTTTTTGTAAAAATCCCAAGACACGTCAATGCGGGTACATTTTTGTGTTAAAATTATCTTGCCCAGGGTAATCCCGTTTTCCCTCCCACACAAACCTTAAATGGGAATGGTGTATCTTTAAGGGTTTTAAATGTTTCTTTTAACATACTTAGGATTTTTGGATGTGTTCAGTAGTTTTCGAGAAAATGTATTCTAAATACCTGATGTTCCTAGTCCCTATAACTTTTTATTTTTTAAAATATCAAAATAAAGTATGGTTTAGGTGTATTAAATAATAATAATACACTTAGGTAATATACCTATGTACCAAATTTAATTTTTAATAAAAAATAAATAATTGTTGGAAGCTTAAGTTCGTACATTAGTACAACAAATTTTAGACAAATTACAATTGTATGCTACAAAAATTTTGCTTCTTCAAATTACACGATTTTAATAGATTTAATACTGCTTAATCAAGATATTTATTTAAAAACTATGTATTACAACTAGTTTTTGTGTTATAATTTTTTCTTTTTAAAACGGATTTTTAGCTTTAAATTAAAATATTTAATTTATTAACTTAAGAATTAAAAAACATAGTTCGTCCCAAGACCTAAAAATAAATTTAATATTCTATTAGCTTGTTATTAGTTGCATTTTACTTTGTAGTTTTCTTTCTTTTCATATATTCTTTAAGGGATTTACGGCAAATCAACCAACAATTGCAAGCATTCCTTCTTAGCTTTTCTTGTTTTATCGCTTCTTTATTATGCAATATATCTTGATTAAACCTTTCACCATGTTTATCTTATACTGCATCCAGATTAGCAGAAAGCAAATCAAGGAAAAGCTTGAAAAATGCATTTTAAGTAATAGGTTTTTTATTTTAGAAGATTATTAGAAAATCAGAGATTTTAAATAATTTGTTGGTAGTTTTTATATTTTTATTAAAAAGAATTCTAATACCGTTCTAGACAACCATTTTAGGGTCTTTTTAACGTTATCCAACCTAATTTTAAAATTAGTGTTCTTTATAAACTTTTGAATTTTTGAGCCTAGAATGATTGAATATTTTTATGCACCACTGACTTGAGGAAATTTTAAGTTATTGAAGTACTTAAAACCTTAACCATTCTTATTTATGACCTTTACAACAAATTTAAGACCTGGCTTTATAGGGGTGAAGGTAGAACGTTTTCTTTACTTGGAACTAATGTTTAACAACTTTAACTTTTTAATTTCTATAGGATACATTAAATTTTGTCTGGTATTTTTTATTTAACAAATGCTATTGTTTCAATCTAGATCCCAGAAGTTAAGTCTTCGATTTGGAAAGCTCCAATTGTCAAACAAGATAATCTTAATTAAATTGAGTCCTAAAAAAGGATATTGTTATTGAGGTAGTGGTACATGAAGATAAATTGGGATGGTTATTTGATGGGTGCTTTTGATTTTGTAAAAACACCCTAGGTCGGTTAATTTATCCCTTTTTTAACTAAATTGATTTTTTTTTGTGTCTACAAGTACGATTTGTACAGAATAAAGTAGTATTTAAGCAAGAATATCACACAAAAATCTAAAATTCAACTAAAATTAACGTTTTTGTTGGGTTTAATTATTAAAACTCATTGATGTCTTGGACGTTTTATAACGTCAGTAACAGATTGTGCAAATATTTTAAAAATTAATTTGAATTTTAGTTTTCTTAATATAGCGAATAAAAAAAATAACTAACCTGATCACCCAAATATGACAGTTTTTGTTCCTTCGGGCACCTTGCTTTATGCCCAGTACTAACGAAAACTAACCCTATTTTCACTATATTCTCCCTTTTTTTGTACACAATTCTACAGAAAAAAGGAGAACATAAAAATTGATATTTAATTAAACGTTTTGCAACGTTTTGAATCTTATAAAAACATATACAACTCAGATGCTTAAAGTTAAAAACAAATACGCCGTTTTCCTTAAACTAATCGTAATAACGGCAACATCGCAAAGACATAAACACCATGAAGATGGACACAAAATGTGAACAGCTAATAAACTGTACGAGTTCGTTTCTCTAATGAATAGCAGAAACCATACAAAATTTCCGCATATTTCAGTTTTAAAAGAGTTTTTTTTAATTAGCAGCCCTAAATGTTTGTAAATGTAAATTGTTGTAAAATAATGTTAAATTAGTGTACTTTAAAGGAAAAATGAAACCAGGTAAGTGAAACCCCACAAATGACTATATTTATGCGCCTATTATACTAAGATTACAGGCCGTTGTTCAATTAAAATAACATTATTTAGGCCCACGAACTCTTGTGTCGTGGTTTAGTCACAAGCGGAGCAAGGGGGGCGGTCTAGTTGGAAGGGGTCTCCAAAAGGAAAGTTTTTTGGGACAAAAGATAAACTTTTTGTTTTTGTGCTTAGGTGAAGATAGAGGGGGTCCCGAGCACAGGATCAATGGTAGGCAGTTAAAGGACCAATTTTTTTTCTTAGTAAAAACGTTTGTGTCATTTCGTCTTAGCGTAAATATAGGTATTTTTATGTGTATTAAAAATGTGTTGCTACTCTAATTAAGGCGGTAAAAACCAGAATGGACTATCTCACATTAAAAAAAGTGGTTTAAAAAATATTTTTAATAGCGTACAACTTAGTTATTAGGTGCAAAGTGGACAAAAATAATTAATATAAGATAGTAGATACTAGCTTACTTTGTCACTGCAAAAACGCGTTAAAGCACATTTTTTTATTTGTGGGATAGTCCGTTCTGGTTTTCAATGCCTGTATTATAAAATAACTTGGATCCAACCAAGACGGCATGGGCGCCGGCAGCATGACCTTAAGGGGTGCAAAAAAGCCAAATAATTTTTTAAGTACCTTTGTAAGTACAATAATATTCTTTGTAATTTAAATAACACACTTAGTACTTGACAAAAAGCCAGGGGGTGTAACGATAAGTTTTTAAACCAAAAAAGTAATTTTTTATACATGTCATATTCTCTTCAATTCTAAAAGCTAGGGGGGAGGGTGCAGGTGCAACCTTCTTGAACCCTCCCGGCGCCCATGGGCATGACAGTAACGAGTGTTTTATTTCTTTTAAGTGGACGTGTTTTAGGATATTTTTTAAGTGTCCAAATAAGGCAATTATACGAGGTAACTCGTTTTAAGTGGATTGCGCTGTAAACAGTGTGTCTACGCAAGTTGGCGTCATATTTTCTTTTATTAATAATTTTAACAAAAAAAGGTTTGTTTTTAGAAAATTTTGCACAATCCAAAACCTAGAAGGCAACTATCAGATATTAAATTTTATTAGTAATCTACGAGTTTTGTCCAAAAATTTACATTTTTTGACATACCTCGTATACCCCTGCAAAAAATATTATTAGATGATTGCATTTTACGTTTTAAACCATGCAAAACTTTTTTAAGAAAATAACCTATTTTTCGTAAAATTATTAATAAAAAGGTTTTCCATATGGTGCGAACTTAAGTAGACACGCTGTATATTCTCGTATCTATTTAATTTGTTTCAAAACCATCCATGCTAAAACCTAACGACAGATTAAATAACTTTAATTAAACTCAAATTACAGTTCCAAAGCACATCCCTTGTCACCTTAGATAAAGCGGTTCTAAACCTGTTCAACTATTCACATAGTTTAATCCGGTCTAGGTAACAATTATAATAGTTTATATTTCGTTTTATCTACTTAATATTTATTAAGTATAAAGATAAAACCCATTAAAAAAGGAAACGAAATATACAAAAATTGAAGGAAAAATAGGCGATTTAATGTCGCGAAGGTGAAAAGGGGGGCGTTAAAGTGTAAAATACGGTCATCCTTGATTTCCAACAAAATTACAAGTTCTATGAGAATGGCAAAGTTGTAGGCAATGCAACTTTTGTATTTACGTTTTCTTTACATAACCTCAAAATGTATGTGAAAAATTCAAATAACCAAGTTTTTGGTTGGCTTATCTTTTAAAAAATAATTTTATTTTTAAAAAATTTGGTAAAATCGTATCGATAAATGCCCCAAATACAAGGTAACTTTTTTGCTGGAAATGTTTATTTTATCGCATTTTTTTAACTTAAAAAAGTACACTCATTTTCAATCAAAAATTTCCATGTCAAAATTAAGGCATTTTTAAAAAAGTCAGTTGTCTTTTTGTTTCTTAAAATCTCTACTTTCTAATGGTGAAAATGAATATATGTACAGGGTCATCCAACAAGGACTGAACAGGGGCTTAATTTTGACTTTCCCTGTATTTTTCAAAAATCCAAGATAGCACTTTGGCGTAACTTTTATGCTCTTTTGAAATTAGTACTTCAAAAAATGGACTCCGAAACAAAAGAGTTACGGCATGCAACTTTGTTTTTTTAAATGGAATGCCCCACTTTTTATTTCATATTTGAAAAGAGGCTATCTTTTTACGTAAAAGCTGCTATATATTTTATTTATTTATCCTATTTAAATATGCTATTTTTCTAAAAAGAAATGATCAAATTTGGTTTCGCGCCAAAATAATACTAAATTATCACCTGTGTAGGTACCCTACACCTGTATAACCTGTGTGGGTATTTGTCACTGTCTAGCTATATTTATTATTTGTTTGTAAATAAAATTACTCAAAATGAAATACTCATTAGAGGACCGTCTACAAATTATTACCCTATTTTACAAATGCCAAGAGAACGCCAGAGAGACTAAACGTAGATATTTTGCTGCCGTCCAAACAAACATATCAATAAACACAATTTTAAGAATAAAAAATTATTTGAAGAGACAAAATCGTTACAGGACAAGAAAAAAACTATGCCAAGACGAAGATTACGGGAAAATTCTATTATAAATTATTTTACTAATAGCCCTAATAATTCGATTTCCGACGCAGTTCGAGATGTTCAGTATGGTTTTACAAGAAGAAATGTTAGCTACGGAACAGTCCATAGAACATTAATAAAAATAAGATGTTCCCATTTCGCATCC
Source organism: Listronotus bonariensis (assembly GCA_014170235.1). NCBI lineage: Eukaryota > Metazoa > Arthropoda > Insecta > Coleoptera > Curculionidae > Listronotus > Listronotus bonariensis. The sequence goes on along the minus strand of JACEGR010002299.1, from coordinate 80,254 downwards.
TTCCCGTTCAAAAATATCACCGCAGCAAAAAGAATCTCGATTTAGATTTGTTGCAGAAATTCTAATTAGAGAGCAAGATCATGACCCAGACCTTTTAAAAAAATTTTATGGACGGATGAAGCTTGTTTTACAACTTCTGGTATGTTTAACCGCCATAATAAACATCACTGGGCAACTCAAAATCCTAGAAAATTTTTGGAAATAAAAAGCAAGGTAGAACTTCCATTAATGTTTGGTGCGGAATGTTAAATACCAAAATTTTGGGTCCAATATTTTATCACGGAACGTTAACTGGTCAAAGGTACCATAATTTTTTGGAAAACGAAATCGAAAATCTTTTAGAAGAACTGCCTCTGGAAACCTACCGTTCAATCATTTGGCAACAGGACGGAGCACCTCCCCACACTACCCAGGCTGTTGTTAATTTTTTAAATGAGCGGTATACTGAATGGATTGGACGAAATGGAACAGTTGCTTGGCCACCAAATAGTCCAGAGCTTTCACTTTTGGACTCATTTCTTTGGGGTCACCTTAAAAATGTAGCCTACCACCAAAGAAACGAAAATATTGAAGAAATAAGAGACAAAATTGTAAACGAAGTTCGTAGATTAAATGATGAAAACCATATTTTAGCGGCCAGTTTAGAACGACTTCAGAGAGCGTATCAATGTTGTTTTGAAAATAATGGGGGACACATTCAACATTTAAGTTATTAGTGACCAGTATGAAGCCCAATTATTGACATTTATTTTATTAAACTTCTTTTTGTTAAATAGCCAATTTGTTGTCGGTTTAAAATTATATATAAATCGAGATTCTTGAGACTTCTGTTTTGTTGTATTTTTTGTATAATTTAGTGTAAATAATCATTTTTAAACGTTTTAATAAATATTTCCCTTTAATAAATACTTTAATTTAATTACTTGACTTTTCTTTCTGAAACATAACTGGTATGACACTAACAGATATTCAGCAGGTGTAGGTTTTACCTAGTAGGTAGGTAATTTTTACCTTATATCGGCGGGAAAAAATTTGGAAATACGATAATTTCTTCTGAAAAATAAACATATTTAAATAAGATAAATAAATAAAATATATAGCAGCTTTTACGTAAAAAGATAGCCTCTTTCAAATATGAAATAAAAAGTGGGGCATTCCATTTAAAAAAACAAAGTTGCATGCCGTAACTCTTTGTTTCGGAGTCCATTTTTTTCGAAGTACTATTTTCAAAAAGAGCATAAAAAGTTACGCCAAACTGCTATCTTGGATTTTTTGAAAAATACAGGGAAAGTTAAAATTAAGCCCCTGTTCAGTCCTTGTTGGATGACCCTGTACATTACAATGGTAAATGTTCTTAGAAAATGGAGAAAACTAGGATTTTATTTTTTTTTTTAATCATTATCAAACCGGGGTCGATAATTTGTTAAACCAGAAGAAAGTTGTTGTGGGATAAAACCCGTTAAAAAATGTAAAAAGAAACAAAAATTGAAGAAAAATAATTTACGGGTGATCTGAGTACGAAACGTGAAAGGCGTTAATTTTTTTAAGGGTAACAAACGGGTTTTCTCCATTACTGTCAAAGGTACAAGTTTTATTAAAATGCATATTTTGAAAACATTTACCATTTTATTGTATATTTTTTCACATCATACCGACCTTTTTGAAAATGCTGATATTTTGACAAGTGAAGTTTTGACTGAAAATAAGGGTACTTTTTTAATTTTAAGTCAAAACAGTGTGTAATAATAAATAATTAATTTTTTAAAAATTACTGTTTATGTGGGACATATAAAGGTTGGTTTTAACCAAATTTTGTGAGATTCTTTTTTTAAGATAAAAATAAAAAATCAAAAACTTGGTTATTTAAATTTTTCACATAAATTTTGGGTAATGTAAAAAAGTGTATATACAATGTTTGTTGGGTTACCTCTGTAGTTTTTAAATCAATAAATAGATTTTAAATTCTTATCTCATAAAATATACAGGGTAGGACAAAAGTTATTTTGTTTTTTTAATGGAAGTCCCTGTGTATTATATCATCAATTAAAAGATTGTTTAAAGAGCTTTAAAAAATACTTCATTTGACATATCTTTATTAGTTTTGAAATTATGGTCAACTAAATGTAAAGAAAGGGTGGACATTTTTAATATATAGTTAGGTTATATTATGGCAATAATTGCCCAATAATTTTATTTATGGCCATATTTCCAAAACCATTAAAAATAGACCCGTATAATATGGTATTCTTGTAACGTTCTTTAAATTTCCTTGTAAATTGTAATTTAATATACAGGATGTTTCATTTAAATAATCATACTTTTTGTCGTACCTTGTATATTTTAAGAAAAAAAGAATTTTGAGAAAAGATACCGATACAACAGAACCAATCCAACAAAATGGTGTTTTTGCTTTTTTATACGTTAAAAAATAAAAAAGTTAGGTGGATGTAGGATTATTACTTTTCTAATTGTAATTAAAAATTATTCTTCAGCTAAGCATGTCCATATTTCAAAAATAATGGATACGTATAAAACTGTGGTATTTTTTAAAGGTTTTTAAAAGGTCTATTTAATGGTAAAATAAATTTAGGGTGTTTCATTAAAAACCCATACTTTTTGGCGTACCCTGTATATCTGTAAAGATAATAAAAATCTGATAAATTATTCGAAAACAACAAAATTAACCTAACAAACTGATATTTTGAATTATTTTGTATAATAAAAAATTAAAAATTTAAGGGGGTGTACATTTATAACTCGACAGCCAGTACAATAGGATTGTCACTCTACCCTAGAATATTATTCAGGGACTCTATTATAAAATTATTACGTATCAATTTGAAAGTAATTCAATTTTTCTTTTGGGCATTTTTAAACATGAATAAAATATTTAATTTCCAATTCCATTACAAATAACGAAAGGTTCAGATTTTAAAAAGGGGAACGGTCCTCACTGTATAAAAAATACATCACAAAAGTTTTATTAGAAATCACAACCTTCAAACTTTATGTTTCAAAGTTTAATAGGAAATTCAAAATTGTTGCGCCGACAAACCAATATTGTTCCAAAACTTTCTTATAAAATATTTATACCTAAATTTACAAAAGAATACTTTCGTGAAGTTTATTGTAAATTTAACATTAGAATTTTTCAATAAGAGCTTTTCCAGATTGTGCTTTTGTAAGCAGTTAAGTTTTAAAGTACTTTAACAAAGTTTTCTTCTTTCCGCAGAGAGCTCGAAGTAAATATTTTAGGTGAGAGACTAGGTGTTAGTTGGTTAACAGACACCTACAGTTTTATTATTATATAGGGTGTCCGCTAATTAATGGTAAACAGAAAAACCACAACTCTCGCAGTCTGTAATTCGATAGAAAAACTAAATAGGCAGGAAAGAAATGTTCTTTCTATTTCTTGTCTTTACTCTGTATCATTCTTTCTAAATAGTTCGTAGATCTTCGGAAGTAAAAAATTATAGACTACTGGACCTGAAATCGTTGGGTTCTTGTTGAAAAATCAAGGAGCATGGACAAGGGGAGAGAAACAGTTGATTTACCCCCACCAATTAAGAAATGGCACACACCTGCGACTGGTGATTGTGTTCAGCGACCAAAAGAGCTCGTCAAAGTTTTATTTTATTCTTGCTTAACGTTGGTAAAAAGGACGTGCTTGGTTAAAAGTATGGATTTATTTAGAATTTTTGTTTCAGTATGCACTTTTTACGTAACATTTTTGTGTCTGAATCAATACTATCAGCCAAATATCTTGCGAACTTTCACCGGTTTGATGGTTAACTTAACACAGCGGGATTACTCGTCATGCGTATGGGAGGTTGTTTTTCCGGCTTGCTATTGGCTGTTATAAATGTCAAAACTTTTGACTTTCACATGTTCAATATGGCTGATGTTTTGTGTTTGTTGTGGCTGTATATTTTTTTGTGTTTTATTCGGTTTGATTTTACGTGTGACCTGTGTTATAGATATAAATTATTGAAACAAAATTTCTGGTTTTTTTAATAAATTATTTTTTAAATTATTCACGTTGTTTTTTTTTTGAATAAAAACAAATTAACACTTTATCTAGGATTTATTTATGTAACAAAACATTATATACATTAATATTTTATATACATCCGTAAAATATATTTAATGAATATTTTGCTGGAGGCAAGGCAGCACAATGAACCAATAGAGGATTTCTGTGTGCGTCACTCTCTACTTAAAAATTTGCTTGAACTGTAAAAGTCAGACAAATGATCAGTTTAAAAAGTATTAATAGTTAACAATTATACTAAAGCGAAAAATAAAAAGGCCTAAAGCCTAAACACTTAAAAACTTAATAACTGACCCAGTTAAGGTACAAACAGGGCCGTGCCTGACGGGCGTTCATTGCGTGCACCGCACGCAGGCGGCCGAAATTAAGAGGCGGCCAAATCGTTACAAGTTGTTTACTAGGCAAAAATACAATCGGTTTGTTTTCATTAAGATACGAAGTAAAAACAGTTTCTCTAATCAAATCTATCTAAAAAGAGTTTCTCAGAAATAAGAAATGTATAAAAACTGATTAGGTCGTTGTATGTAATGGGTGCGGCGGTTGCCCATCACGGGTGGACTCCGTCTCCGCTCTCAGGGTTGCCGTGGCCTTTTTACGGACCCGGCTTGGACCAGACAGTGTGCCGCATCTAGCTCTCTCACGTAAAGTTGCCCGGTGTAATTCGTTAGTAGGCTGCCTCTTACCACCCGTCCCATGCCAGAGTTTTCGCCGAGTTTCATCGCGTTCGCGCCGTCATGTATCGAGATCCTTTAGAATATTTTGTTGTACCGATTTAGGCGGTATAAAATCCGTCATATATTGGTTGTCACTGAAGGAAAAGTCAAAGGGCGAAGGCACCCTAATTTGACGCACGGTGGTTAGCTCTTCCGCGACTGTGTCGCAAGTTACCCCTAGTTCCCCTGACGTTCCTGGAACCAAGTTTGGAGGCCCTCACCCACGGTACCGACACTCGCCGAAAGTTCTGCTGGTGGGCGTCGATAGTGGTCCTGGTGGGCCACCATCGAAGACCCAACAACTTCCCCAGCAGTGCCGGCATCTTGAATTATGCCGCCCCAAACTTTGAAGAAATTTGTCCACGACGTTCCTCAGGATGGCCTTCAAAACTTTTGCCGTAACTTGCGGACGGATCTGACGGTGGGTGGTGGTCTAGGGGTCTTCCCCTTCAACCCGACACCCTCCGAACTCCCCGCAAGTTACAGCATCATTTTTCCCGTCATCCTGTAGATCCGTAGTGTTGATGTTATTGTTGTCACTAGGTGGTCCCTTTAGGCGGCACTGCGTCTTTCCTTCCTGCTCCTCTTGCATTTGTTGCAAATACCTTTCAGCTCCTTCCTTCGTGAAGTACATTGGTATCCCGGTGGCGCTCATGGTGGGCAAGCTACTGGCTGAGAGACGGGCAGCGCGTCGGCGGCCCATACCATAATTTTTTCATGTTATTATTTTTGTTTAAATTTTAAATAAAAAAATGTTTATTTTGTGCATTTTTTTCTTAAATTTCATCCAAACATATAAATCTCATAAAACCGGTTTTTAGCCGGTTTTTCTTTTAGAAACCGGTTTTGGGAACAAAACCAATATTTTTTTCGTTCTCGATTTCGGTTAACCAAAAACTGATTTTTTCCCGGTTTGATGCCCTGTGTATAATAATAAACATTAAAAATTAAAGTAGTTTTTTTTAATGTTATCTTGGGGGCGGCCATACAGACTGGCACGCAGGCGGCCATATACCCAGGCACGGCCCTGGGTACAAACGAAGATATAGAGTGTGTCTACTTAAGTTCGTATCATAAGGCAAACTTTTTATTAATTTTACGAAAAAAATTAACCATTCGATATTGTTTTCAGTGGTAGGTATATGAAATATCTTAAAAAATATAAATTTATGTTAAGAGGAAAGTACACTTATTTTTGTCAATATTGAAAATTTGTGGAAAAAAGATGTTTAGGATTAGGATTTTTTTCTGCAATAACGAGCATTTTGAGCTTCTTTTACAAAAGTATTTTATTTCAAAATAAGTATCCAGTAATGTGGAAACTTAAATTTTCATTGTTAATTAAAACCTACAATCTTATCTGCTTCCTTATACCTAAAAAAACAAGTATGTAGTTATCGAATAAAATGGACCAAGCACAGTGGCCTATGGAAACTGAAATCCTACTACGCTTTTCTTTGTATAAGTAGGTAATATTAACTTATAGACTATAATACCTTTCAACTAAATAGGATCAACATAAATCTAAAATTTATTTGGTTGGTAAGTTTGGGCATGCTATTTTCATATATTTCTTAAAATTATACACTTCTCTTACATTTAGTACCATTTTTTATGCTAAATAAGTAATCTCGCAATAAAAGTTTAGTTTTCAAGAAATAATTCTATTTAGATTTTTATTTTCAGTTCTCATTTCCCTAAAATTTATACCCATACATTTTTCCACATTAACCTATTCCAATCTAAGAAAAAAATAGTCTTCTACCAAATATATTTTTATACACCATTAGCACTAAATTACCAAAATTTAGTCATTAAAATATTAATAAATTTCAGTATAAACCACAATTTACACTTTTTATTAATGTTTTATGTATATTTGCTCAATAAATCATTGTTTTTGAATATACCGCCGATTTTGACATTGGGAGTGCGTATGCGCATGCCCTGCCATCCCGCAGACCCTTTCTTCAAATTGTGCCACTTTTTCGAAACGGCGATTGATCCTCTATCCTTGTCTATTCTCTTTGTGAAAAATGAACCTATTATAGAAAAATGCGCTTGTTATTACTTAAAATAAATATGTCTTTTTTAGTTTTGTGTTATTTATTTGACACATTCACTTAAATTTTAATCAGCCCAAGTTAATTAAAATATATCTAGCTTTTTTCTACTTGGTAAAAAAATTATAGAGGAAGAAAGATTCAAATCGCCTTTTTATTTCCAGGCGTTTGTGTTGTCCACTCGTGAGTGCGAAACGAGCCGAAAGACTTTACGGAGTTCAAAATAGACAGAAAATAGAAAAACACCTACAGTTTTATCATTATATAGGGTGTCCGCTAATTAATGGTACACAGTAAAACCAGAGCTCCCGCACTCTGTAATTCGATAGAAAGAAAAAAAAGGCAGGAAAGACATTTTCTTTCTATTTCTTGTCTTTACTCTGTATCATTTTTTTAAATAGTTCGTAAATCTTCGGCAGTGAAAAAATTATAGACTACTGGACCTGAAAACATTGGGTTCTTGTGGAAAAATGAACCCTTTATAGAAAAATGCGCTTGTTATTTCTTAAAATAAATATGTCTTTTTTACTTTTGTGTCATTTATTTGGCATATTCACTCAAATTTTAATTAGTGCAATTCCAATAAATTTCCGGATTTTAATAGTTTATCTTTTGCTTAATTAAAATGTATTAAGCTTTTTTCCTATCTTGTAAAAAAATTATAGAGTAAAAAACAGCGACAAGATTTGCGTATAAAAACGAAAGAGTTAGCGGAATATTATATAATATAATATATTATTATTAATTGCTTTAAATTAGCAAAAGTTAAAATTAAGTGGTGTTTTAGATTGCATGGATTTAATGAAAAACTTAATAAGTGAGCTCAAACCTCGACTAAATGTTAAAGTGTAAACAAAGGACAATAACAACATAACATAAACAAATATATTATTTCCACAAAACACTTAATAAAAACTTCTTTATTATTGCGATCACAAATTGCAATGTCGTCAATGTTTCCGCAAACACCCGCTTATAAAAGAATGTAAACAAGCGTCTTGCAAGTAAGAAAAGCGAGATCACTTTATACAAAACGCCATTCAATAGAACAGGATAAATGACAAGAAAGATCCAAATCGCCTTTCTATTTCCAGGCGTTCGTGTTGTCCACTCGTGAGTGCGAAACGAGCCGAAAGACTTTACGGAGTTCAAAATAGACAGGAAATAGAAAAATAGAGAAGACATTTCTTTCTTGCGAGATACGGAGTACGGGCTCAGATTGCTTATGTCAATATATTAAGATTTGACAAACATACCTATATCCTAACCAGAACTAACCAAACATACCTATATCCAAAAGTTGATATAAAGGAAGATACAGGGTCTCAAAAGTAAAAAAATATAATTTTTTATTTTTTTTTTTCTATAATTTTTGATATGTTTTGAATATTTTAGTGAAACTTAGTATCTAAAGGTTTTTTGACATGAACTATTTAGATCTGATAATAATTTTTATGTTAAACATCTCAAACTTTTTGTGCTACTCTGTATGTACCATTTATGTAAACCAGTAAACTACCCTATGCTTTCTTCACAAAAAAGGTATACTTGTGAGAATGGCTCCGAGCAACCGTTTTTAAGATCTTTGCATTTAAATGATTCGGTGAAACCAAGAAGTATATAGAAGAATACATTAAATCATTTATTTAATAATCAAATTAAATATTTGATAAAAACCTTCAAAACTACCAACCCAATGAATTAAAAATTGATAGTTGGCAACTAGGGCAACTACTTAACCTCAATTTTATCGTTATTGGTGTGGTGTTTAGTTTTTACCCTGATATTTGCTTCAAAGAAGTTCGTTGAATAATTTCTTATTTAACACTTCTGTCTTCAAAGACATTGTATCAAATATTTGACAAAAAGTTTGATAAGTGTAAAACCAGCTTTAGGCAGTTGCAGTTATAATAATAATAATAATAGTAATAATAATAATAATAATAATAATACTATCTTTACTATCACCTGAGGCAGTACTACGGCATCGATGAAACAGCAATACTGCCGTTTGCTCCCAGAGACATTGAGGCAGTAGTGGAAAATGACAACTGTCGCATATACTGGAACTACCCGTTCCCAACAACGCATCAAATTCAAGCGAATAAACCCGACATCATTCTCCTTGATAAGACAAACCACACCATGTATGTAATAGAGTTCTCCGCCCCAGCGGAAACTAACATCGATATAAAAGAACGGGAGAAACGAGCCAAATATCAAGATCTTCTTGGCGAACTTCGGAGGCTCTATCCGGAGTATACCGTGCGATTGGTTGTCCTGATAATTGGCGTTTTGGGAGGCATGAAAAATAACATATTAAGGGAAATGAGGTACATTCCAGCATGTGAAAATACATCCGAACAACTGGTGATGAAGATGCAGAAATCTGTTTTCCTTGGATCCCTTCGTCTACTGAGGCAAATGAATTTGGCCGAAGATCACTGACCGAGCGGACGCGAGGAGTGGTTTTCGATATGGATGGCCTTCCGCACGACGCCCTATGGGGTCGGAGCCATGGGATACGTCGTGTTGGATCTTTTAAAGAATAATAAATGTCTTTATTTCTGAATTTTCATATCTTACATAAACAAACAATAATACAAAGAAAAATATATTAAATTCAGAAAATGGCGGAGTCCAGATGAGTCATCCTGGATGCCTCCCTGATCAAACTCAACCCTTTAAATTATTATAATTAAGTATAGTTAAAAACATAAACGAAGGTAATGTACTACAATATTAAATAAAATAAACCAAAATAGAAAAAAAGAAACCTTACTAATAAAAGTAACTAATTGGAGAAAATATATTTTCTGTTTCCCACTCAAAATATCCATTTAACAAGGTTATTGTCGCTTACTAATAATATATTTTATGTAATGTGTTTTAAAGGCAGATTGTGAAAGAGATTTTAAATTTTGCGGCAGAGAGTTATAAAATTTGGCAATATTATATGAAAAACTACGCTCAAATATTGCGGTTCGATGATATGGTGGTGTTATTTTACCTCTAAATCTAATATTAATATTATGTACATGAGTCCTAAAAACAATACGCTTATAAAGATATGATGGACGTTTAGAAAAGATAATTTTATTAAAAAGCATGCCTGATGCAACTCCCTCCCCTCTTCCATGTTTAACCAATCTGACTGTACTAGAGTGTGTGAGATACGCTGATACTTTCTTATACCATGAATGAGTCTTAAGCAAGAGTTTTGCACAAGTTGAATTCTACGTTTATCCATAGCTGTTAGACAATTTCCATAAACAACATCTCCATGGTTAAACAAGGAGAGTACAAGAGAGCTACATAATAAAGTTTTTATGTATCTTGACAAGAAATGACGATTTTGATAAAGAATTTTCAATCTTACAAATGCTTTCTGAATACAACTCGACACATGCGCACTAAATCTAAGGGAACTGTCAAAAATTACACCTAAAATACGAACGTTATCTTTTACTGACAAAACAGTATTGTCTACTTCTACATTGATTAAATCTTTTACAGAGACCACATCTGAGGTTCGGCCAAACACCATTACACAGCATTTTTTGGATTTAACAAGAGAGAATGTTCTAATGACAATTTCTTTAATATATTTAGTTCTTTAACTTAAGGTGTTACAGCCTTCGGCTGCGTGGGCTCGATCAAACGATAAATACACTTGCGTATCGTCAGCGTAATAGTGAGCAGAACATCTTTCTAAAGCATTTGAGAGAAATGCAGTATAAATGGCATATAAAAGTGGAGACAAAGCAGAGCCTTGTGGTACACCACACCCAATCGTTATCAGGGACGACACCTCAGTACCAATTCGAACCGCCTGAGATCTGTTGGAAAGAAAATTGGAGAAAAAGTGTACTGCGCCTTCAGAAAGACCAACATGATGTAAAATTGCCAGAAGCAACTCGTGGTTTATGGTTTCAAAAGCTTTAGAGAAATCTAATAGCGCCAAAACTGTGATTTTTCCTTCATCGGTAGCCTGAAAAAGATCATCAGAGACATTCGCCAGTGCTGGCGAGCATCCATGACCATCCCGAAATCCGGATTGAGTTTCCGGCAATATGGCACTTTTTTCGACATGTTCATTTAACTGAACGTTTATTACCTTTTCCAAAACTTTAGACTCACAGGGCAGAACACTTATCGGCCGCAGATCTTTAAATTCGTGTGGAGAAGAAATTTTGGGAATTGGGGTTATCAAAGCTTTCCTCCAGAGCTGTGGAAATACTGAATGTTTTATACAAAAATTAATAATATGAGTAAAGTATGGTAGCAACTACGGAAACCCCAGTTTTAAACTAATTTATAACTAATGCCCTATTTTTAAAGGCATTTTTTGCTTGGACTTAACCACTTAAACTTAAATATTTTGAAATTGATTGCTAAAAGCCATTCTTACAAGCTACCTATACCTTTTTTTGTAGAAACCATTGTGGAAGTTTACTGGTTTACTTAGATGGTACATACAGTGTAGCACCAAAAAGTTGGGACGTTAATTAATATCAGGTCTAAATAGCTCATTTTAAAAATCCCTGGATACCGAGTTTTATTAAAATACTTAAAATGTATCAGAAGATATCAAAATAAATTAAAAATGTTTATTTCACTTTGACACCCTGTATCTTTCTTATTATCGACTTTTGGATATAGGTATATATGGTTTAATCTTAATATTTTGACATAAGGAATCTTTGGTTTTTCTGTGTACCATTAATTATCGGACACCCAGTATAGACAGTTTAAGGATTAAATTTGCAAAAGACAAATGGAACAAAAGTTTTATTTAAAAAAAGTCATTGTTAATAAAAAACTTTGCTTGTAAAAAAATTGATTTAGGAAGAAAAAAATGTCATTTTTTTAAAACATGATTTTGCTTCGAGAGTTAACTACTTTAATTTTTTGTATTTTTAAGCAAAACATTATTAAAAAAATTAATTTAAAAAATCCTCTGTGGCTTAGTTATTAAAAGAAATAGTGGGAAATTGTTAATTGGAAAAGTAAAGAAAATTATGCTCACAACAAAAAGGTATAATCGGATTTTTTTGTACAAGTTCTTTTTGAGTAAAGACATAAATTTTCAGTTTTACAAGCTTTTGAATAATGTATAGCACAAAATACTTTTAATTAAAAATAATATAGTTCTTATCCTTGTTCTTTTCGTAGCTAATAAACAGACCACTACATTAAATATAGGATCATACCTTTCAATTGCGAACATTAATATCTTTAACTTTTCTAATAACATTTTTTTTATCCTTATATTAATTAAGCTACAGCAAAAAGCAATTTTGGAAAAACGTTTTTTAAATATATCTCTGTTTAGGTTTCCCTGTTAAAAAATTGTTTCGAAATAAGAGCCTATTCCTGGTAAATAAAAAGAACTAGAATGCTCGTATTAAGGCACTCCGCACATGAGTCGGTAAAACAGCGACAATCCCGAGGTTTAACGAGCTTTTAATAGTATGTACGCATATGTACGTGTTTGAAATGGCGTCAATCGTACAGAGACGAGCATACGTTTAGTGGTCAATTTTTACTATATTCTTAGCCAATTAAATCATATGTCGATCGGAGAGCGCTGATTTTTCCAGAACCCGACCGCGACGGGGCAAAAACAACCCTTTTGAATTATCCCACGAGGTCAAAATGTGCCATAATACAGCTCTATAAGACAAGTTCGCAAAAGTCTGAATTCTACCGAACATTATTTTACAGACAAAAAAAACTTTTTTACCTGACAGGTTAACTTTTTTGCTATTTTATTCCAACCTCTTTCTTAGTAATCTTTTTGCAAATATTCTATTAAACTGTTATTATAAAGTACAGGACGTTTTTTAAACCTTCTTCACATAATCTAATATAAACAAATTCATCTTTGGTTCTTAAATTTCTTGACGTAACACTTTTTTTTGTATAAACACAATAACAATATGAATCACACACTGTAGACAAAATACAAACCGGTTCTGTATTGCGTTTGTTTATAAAATGAAGCAAATTGCTGAGATCGGACACGCTAATATGTCTGCGTGCTGTCGAAGCTTGTAAAATTGGCGTTCTCGACGTTGTTTCACCGATCCATGAGCGGAGAGCCTAAGCCTAATGAACATTTTGCACAAGATTATTAAAGCGAATGGAGGACTAATAAAATATTAGGTAAAAAAACTTTAATTTTTAAATAAATAAATAATAAATATTATGTATGGAAACGTTTTCGGCAAAAACAATAAAATATTTTGTAGTTAAATAATAACTTAATAATATTTTCTCATATTTTCTTTTTGTTTTGGGTAATTCTAAACAAAAAAAAAACTTATAAAAAGTAGGCGTATGAAGTCTTTTGTAGTGACGGTACCGGGTGACAAACTATAAATTTACACCCCTTTAACTTTTTTATTGTCTATCATACAAAATAATTACAAATATCGGCACATTTCATGTACCTATCTTTACTAGTGTTCGAAATATGGCCATGCAAATCTGAAGAATATATTTTTAAATCCCTTTTGAAACGTAATAGACCTACATCCCCCTAACTTTATTATTTTTTAACGCATAAACGAAATAAAAACACCATTTTATTAGGATGATTCTGCAGTATCTGTATTTATTGCCATAATAATATTACCTACTTACATATGTACATAAATAAAATTTACACTTGTTCTTTAGATTTGGATGACCATATTTCTAAAACAGATAAAGGTAGATATGTCAAATGTACCTTTTTTAAAACTCTTATATATACAGTTTTTGTTTTACTGTGAATGTTATAAGAAATATTTTAAATCTAATTATTGAATTAGAAACTACAAAATGAAGTGAACAAACTGATATAATTATTTATTTTGTACGATAAAAATTAAAAAAGGTAAATTTATAACTTGATACTCGGTACATTGGGAAGCATAAGTAATTTTTAATCAGAGTTGGCCAGAATACTGAAAATCGGTATTCGAATACGAATACAAATACCGAAAAAGAAAGTATTCGAATACTGAATATTTGAATAGTTAAAAAAAGTATTCGAATACTCGATATTCATGAATACCCGGAATCGGTATTCGAATACTGGAAACGAAAAGATTCGAATACTACTAAACAAAACCTGTGAATAAAAAATTGAAGAGGAAAAAAAGGTCCTTACCTCATTTTTTCCTATTCTGCTTCCCTTTTCGGTATTTGAATACTCTGAACGCCGGTATTCGAATACTCAAAAAAATTTGTCAAATACTACTAAAGTATTCGAATACAGAATCCCAAATACTAACCAAAAAGTATTCTGCTGAATACCGAATACCAAACACACAAATGTATTCGAATACCGGCAAAATGTATTCTGAATATTATTCAGAATACTAAGTATTCGAATACGACCCAACTCTGTTTTTAATTTACAAAACCTATTTTAAGGAATCCATTGCCTTGTGTGTATTCATTTCAAAAACGCAGACTTTCTAAAGAGGTTAAAAGCCCAAATAAAAAGTAGTTACGTCTACATCGTCAGACTGCATATTCGAGAATAACACAAAGGATAGCAATTTCGTTTTACCGAAGCGGTAAATTGAATAACTTTCAACAAGCAAACGAGTCATAATAGTACAAGATCCGGCTATATAAACGGATCCCTCATCCCTTTTTCCAATCTTTTTTAACAATAAAATTTATTAATAAATAAATTCCCGGGGGTTGAAAAACTATATCCTGGGCTGATATGGTGTAATTAAAATTAAAAAAAAATGACATGAATAAATAAAAGGTTTATAGTATGTAGATAATGCAACACTATGGTAAGCTTTTAAAATCCTGGCTATGGGGCTAGGTTGGGGATGGCGCGGTTTAATGTTTCAGGGCTTCATAATGGTATTAAGGTAATTATTTTTTTAGAAAAAATGGTACACAACTGCCTTTGTCGAAAATAAAAATTATTTTCTAAATGCTTGTTTAGTTAAGAACAAATTTGACCTCTTTTTTTTTTGTTTGATGTACAGGTATCAGCGTAAATAAATAGAAACCAGTCAGTTTGTATACCAATTTATTCTTTAATTAGATAGGAATTTGACCATGTTGAGACATGGTCTTCATTTATTTACGGGAAACCGTACATTAAACAACGAAAGTCAATTTGTTTTGTTTTTTTTTCTATTAAAATAATTAACTTAATACCCTTATGGAGCCTTGAATCTTTAAATCGCGCTTACCCTATGGATGGTAAGCCAAAAGCAAAAAAACGGTTTTTCCTCTTAGTCTATAACTTGTAAAATGCTTTAAGGGGTTTTTCATGAATCGTTGTGAGCGTTAGCTGCGTCTCCGATGGTGGAATCGTACAGGGTGATCCATAAGAAAGATCAATAATTAACTTGTGTTTTTTAATAAAATGCTTTGTATATTAGTTTAGTTTTTAGATTATAGCAGTATTAATAATGTAAGTTTTATCAGCGATTCCTATACGAAAACTAAAAGGTTTTAAGGATATGTGGGATTTTTGAGAAAATCACGACAAAAACAAAATTTTAATTATATCCTACTGACTTTGTGGTGCGCCACTCTGTATACATTTATTTTAGAGTTTAAATTTTTTTCTCAAATTTTGTAATCTGGCGGTATTAATATACTTTCATACTGATATTTAACAAAAACGTGTATTATTTTACAATGATTTAAAGATGTAAATCAATAAAAGTTATAATAGAGATTTTTAAACTTGACATAAAACCATTTTTAGTTCAAATGTAGACATGTTCATATTTGAATGAATGCTCCTCAAATATAAAGAAGGTTTTATAATTGCAAAAAGTCACTTAATCTGTTATGTCGGCAAATTATTAAATATCAAAGTAACTCTAATGTGTTATAGTCTGATAAATCAAGGTATTTACGATTTACTTAAAGTACTTATATGAAAAGCCCCTTGCGCTGCAGAGATTATCCTTGTTAATTTAACAAACGACTTTACCTATAACCCGTTAATTCCATATACAGGGTGGCCGCCGAGGTATCCGAGATACTGAAATGATGAACCATATAGAAAAAAATATGATAAAAATCTCTGCAGTACACCGAAACTCACAAAACACTGATCAAAACCTCAATAAATCATATACGGTAGGTACAAACTAACAAATATGGCACGAGAGAAAATTACCTTTATTTTTGAACTTAAAGAAATATATTATTTTGGAAACTTGTTTAGAATTAAAATATATGTTATATTTTAAAAGCACAGCCTCCTATTAAAGAACAATAGAAAAAACATACTTTTTCTACTTACCCCGTATAGAGATTAGATCAAATTAAATTAACTGCCGTAAATTATTCTTATTGTCCTTAAAGTTTAAAAAAATGTCGCATCCTTATTATTCCTAAAGCATTTAGGTACATATAGATCACTTCAAAAAGCAGAAGTAAATTTTTGCTTGAGTGGTAAAATTTCCAAAAAAAATCTATTTTTTAAATATCTTAACTATTCCTTTTCCATCTCTCTTAAATTTGGCAATACTATTAATGGCATTAAGAGGGTTATTTATTACTAACTTAATTACATTTAATAAGTCCAGTGGCGTCTCGAGAGGCAACTGAAGGAATATTTCTAACAAAAAAGACGGTATGCCACTGACTGTAAATCTGTGTATAATTTTTGTGCTCTTTTCGGAATAAGCAAATAACAGTACTGCTCTTATGTCTCCTATTTTTTTCGTATCTTGTTTAGTTTAGGAGAAAAAACACCTAAGTGCATATTTTTAGACCATAAAAGAAGCATTGCGGGATCATTTTCTTTTAAAGATTAGGTTTTATAATTTTAATTAAGCAATTATGTAACAAAAATATTAAATACTAATTTAAATTAGGTTTATATACAGTATGACAGTTTTTACTAAAATAAGTGTTTTCAAAATGTTTTGGTTTTTTGAAAATTTTAAGACTCTGTATTTCAAAAGTTAAGAAGTTTAGGATATATGTTCATATGAACTTTTTTCCTAAAATAAGCTAAAAAATCATACCCTGCATTTTTAGCCATTAATTAAATTACACCCTGTATTTGACGATATAAAAATTTCCATTGAATTTTATATGGCCAGCCTGGCGATCACTACTTCATATTACTTTTAGAATAAGAGCCCGTGACGGACAGACCATCATTATTTTGTATAACCTGAAAATTTGTCAATGCATGCTCCAACATAGGTAGAAGCAATGGTAAACTATGAAGTTTGACTCATAGCGGCTTTGGCAAGTACCAGGTACGAAAGGTTACACAACCACACAAATAAAAAGTTTTAGCTCTAAGAGAAAGACCATGGTTTCTTTAGGTTTTTGGGGTCGCTGAATTCGAATATGGGGTCGGTTTAAACCCATCAGATCACGATCAAAGTTATTGCAAGGTCAGATTATCAAATATTCATTAATAATAGACGACAAATCGGCATTTTTATGTTTTTGAAGTCACTGAGCCTGAATCCGGGGTCAATTAGACTCCATCAGGTCATGGCAAAGGTCATTTTAAGGTCAAATAATCAAAGTTCATTGAAAATAGACAACAATCGTGGTATCTTTATGTTGTTAGAATTTGAAGTAAAATCAACCTCTTGACCCCATTAGGTCCAGGCCAAGGTTATATCAAGGTCAAATCATCAAAATTTGTCGAAAAACAGACCACAATCTTGGTGTATAAATATCATGGGGTCAATCCGACCACAGATTCGGATTCATCGACCCAAAAACATAAAGATATCATGATCTAGTCCTTGGGACAATAATTTGTTTTTGTTGAAGAGCTGTGATTAACCTTAAATTTACCTTGACTATGACCTGATGGGGCCAAACTAACCTCAGATTCGGATTTAGCGACCCCCAAAAAATAAAGAAACCATGGTGTTTCTTTCAGAGCTGAAACTTTTTTTTTTTTTTGGCTGTGTTATTGAATTGAAACCTAAGGATATTTTGTAAAAGTTGAATTTTAGATATGGTGCTTAGGAATATATTAGAAGATATTTTCACCAGACAGTTTTGACAGTTCCAACACTTTGGCAGACAAACATTTTGGGATAGCCTAATGGTCCGAAGAAGTCCAATATTTTTGTTATTTAACAAGATGTGAAGAAAAAAAGGCCTAAATTAAAGTGACAGGGTTTTCGAATGGGCATGTTCTAGAACTATTTTTATGTATACAGAATGTCCCAAAAAACAATTAAAAAAACCACCCAACCTCAGCATCACTTTTTTTTGGGATACTCTGTATACAGGGTGGCCCACCATATTCGACACGGTCTGTAGCTGGATAACCATGGGGTTTTTAAAAAAGTAAATACTGGAACATATACAGGTCGAATAAGACCACAAAATAAAATTATTTTAGTCTATACAGGGTGTCTCAAAAAAGTGTGACGTATCAAAGTTATATTTTTTAAACAGAACACACCATATTTTATGACGGTTTTAGATTCTACTTTAAAAAATAACTTAAGTTTGTTTATAGTACTAAGTGTCTTGTTTTATTCGTTTTTGTGATATTTGATTTTTTTGAAAAATGCAGAGGTAAAATTAAATTGATTTTACTTTAACACTTTTAACACTTTAAACTTTAAAATGTGTAACAAGATTTAAAAAGTCTGCCATATCATACGTAGGTCATATCGAGGTCATAGATTCTACAGGTTGATCAAAAATAATTTCAATTTTTTAGAATTTCAAATAGCAATATCTCTCCTATTTTAAATGGAGCACCTTGTATTTTTTACACCACATGATGACAAACCAAATGCTTTTTCAAATGGTTATAGGTTGCCTATACCTATCTTTTATACTTTTTAAGTAAATTCCGTTTTAACATATTTTTATTCCAAATGTCTATTTAAATGTAAATAGGCTGGGATATAGCTATGCCTACTTACTAAGCCGTTATTGCAAAATGTAAATTTGTTGAAAAAAGACCATAAAAAATTTTGTATTATGTGCCACTATTTTTAAAATTCACAGAATAAAATTAATTAGTTGCTTATAATGCTACTTCCATAACACTTATTTCAGCTGAATGTGGTAATGATAAAACTTGTGTTTTTAAACAATCCTAATAATGCCTCTGGTCAGTTATGACGTGTGTCAAATTTTTTAAAGCAACTATCAAGGTTATTAGATGGTTTCTCCTGGAATATTTTTAGGATTAACTCTAGACTAAAGTAAACCATTTTTTCCACATCCTACCAGTATTATATCATCTTGTTGTTGTAGAAGAAGGGTTTTTATTTAAAATCTTTGAAATTTCTTTTAAACTGGCTAAAACACTATAAATGGTCGTTGTTATTTTCTTAAGAAAAATATTAATGGCTGCTATGTCACAGCCAACTTTAATTTAAATAAGCATTTGGACTAAAAATTTGTAAAAACAGATTTTACTAAAAAGCACAGCAAAAGATTGGTATAGGCAACCTATAACACCATTTGAAAGAGTATTTTATTTGTCATCATGTAATATAAAATAATACAGGGTGTTTCATTTAAAATAAGATAGATATGGCTATTTGATTTTCTGAAAAATTGAAATTATGTTTTGATCACCCTGTACAATATTTGATCTTGATTTGACCTAGGTATTTTAAAGTTTAAAGTGTTAAAAGTGTTAAAGTAAAATCAATTTAATTTTACCTTTGCATTTTTCAAAAAAATCAAATATTACAAAAACGAATAAAACTAGACACTTAGTACTATAAATAAACTTAAGTTATTTTTAAAGTAGAATCTAAAACCGTCATAAAAATATAGGGTGTTCCATTTAAAAAATATAACTTTGATACGTCACACTTTTTGAGACACCCTGTATAGACTAAAATAATTTAATCCTGTGGTCTTATTCGACCTGTATATGTTCCAGTATTTACTTTTTTAAAAACCCAATGGTTATCCAGCTACAGATCGTGTCGAATATGGTGGGCCACCCTGTATATCGAAATATTTTTAGAAACTGCTTACTTGAAAACCCTACAACTTTTATTAAGGACTTTTTGTATTGACCTTTTGTATCTTAATAAATACCGGAAATATTGGACTTTTTCGTCCAAAACTGTCTGGCGACTGAGGAAATATCGCATAATAGGTATTCAACTAACCTATAAAAAATCAGGTTTTATAAAATGACAAAAGTTAAATTTCAATTTATTGACCTTTAGGCCGCTTTTAGACGGGCGTCTTTTTGCAGTCGAAGTTGACTACAAAAGTATCGGCGTCTTGTCGCCAATTTCGACTACAACTGAAGTTGTAACTAACGTATAGTCAGTCGACGGGATAATCAGCGGCAGAAGTTCGGTTGCAGTCGAAAAACGCCCGTATGAAAAGCAATCGCTTTTTCCATAGTTGTTAAATGACAGCTGCAAGTAGCGAGAATCAACCACAAAAATCGAATTTTTGCGGTCAACTTCGACTGCAAAAAGTCGTCCGTCTGAAAGCGGCCTTAGTACCTGGTACCTGTTAAAGCCACTATAAGCTTCTACCTATGTTTAAAACAGGCACTGACAAACTTTTAGTTTTTACAAAATAACGAATGTCTGCAGCTCACCGTCTCTTGGACTATTTTATTAAGGTTAATAAAAATTAAAATTTAGACATTTAGAATTAAAATGTAAAGCACGTTGTATATTACATTAGGTATGTTGTTTAGTTTATTAACTTTAAATCAACATTAGCCTAAGTAATGTGCAGAATGCGTTTGATAAACACTAGTTTATGAGAAGTACGCCTAACTTAATATATTAATATTTTACGCTATTACCTAATAAAATAAGTTTTATTTTAAGTGAAATAAATTTAAATAAAAATCGTATCTATATTATAAATTTTTATACGGGGTGTCTCTCAGAAATGCCGAAAAAAAGCTCACAAATTCCTGAGGCTAAAATATGACGATCTAACCCAACTTACCTTACTTAAAAAGTGGATGTTTTCGAGGATACAGGAAGTAAAAAAATATTCTGGTTTTAGTTCTTTATAATTAATTTTATTAATAATAGGTCTATTGTCACAATATTTGGCTAAAAGGGGTTTTAGAAGGTAAGAAATAGGAATTTGCTATCAATTTTATTGTTAACTTTAAAAGGCGCCACCTGTGGTGTCACAAATTAAAAACGTTATAACTTTTTTGAGTCACTATGTATGTAACTCTTTTTTAAATGTTTTTTTCTTTGATATTCTTTACATAAAAAGGTAAACTTAGTATATGTTGATTTAGGCAGCAGTTCCTGAGATATCTGGATTTTAAAAAATTACTTTTTTCTGGCGAGGTTTAGTCTATACAGGGTGTTTTATAATTGCATGCTAATCTTTTTACGTATGAATCCTTACGTAATTTTAAGAAGAAAAGGTTAAATAAACCTATGACCTAAATCGCTTAACTTTTGAGATACAGAGTGGTAACAAGGCTATTTTTTTTAAAACTTTGCTACCCTGTATCTCAAAACATAAGTCTTTAGGACATAGGTTGATTTAAACTTTTTTCCTAAAATTATGGATTCACACTATAATAGAGTAGCTAATTCTAAAATACACTGTATAGCTTAAAACTAGCCATACAAGAGTGTTTCAAAAAAGTTATTTCGTTTTTAATTTGTTTAAGATACCGCAAGTGGCGCCCCCTAAAATTAACAATCAAATTTATAGCAGATTCTTATTTTTTACCTTTTAAAACCCCTTCTAGACAAATTTTGTGACAAAACATTTACTATTGCCAAAATTATTTATAAAAACTAAACCCGGAATAAATTTTTAACACACTTAGCCTCAGGAATCTGTGGTACCTTTTTCCGCATCTCTTAAAGACACCCTGTATCAAAGAAATAATTATTTAAAACGGTATATACTATGATTTTAATAACTATATCTTTTCTTTTATGTTATAATATTAATTGAGTTTTTATAACGTTCTAAAACACCCTGTATATTGTAATATCCATACATTAAAACAAATGCAATAAATATGCCAAATAAACATAATACCGACGGTATACTAAATATAAAATATTTCTATTAAAAATAAAAAGTTTCCCACTTAATGCATTTATGATATACCTATATTGTTTTTAGTTTTCACAATACCGGGAAATATGATAACTCTCTATCAGATGCAAATTGCTTTCAAATCTTAAAAGAAGATAAAATTATATTTTTTTATAATTTTAGTTACGTTGGTAAATGTTATTATTATTGTTTCTTTGTGCAAAAGTTTAAAAATTGCGAGGTTAACAATAATCTATAAACTAATTTGGGCAAGACATTAAAAAAAACTTACCTTAATAGAACTTCTAACAAAATGCTGTCCTTTCTTGTAAGCACACACTAAGTTCGTCGTATGTAATTCTTGAAACACTGGTATTTAGATACTACTAGTAATTTTTTTACTGTAAACGTATTGCATACAAATCACAACTGCTTTTAAATAGCAGCTAAATTTACTAATTTTTTTATTAGGAATAGTATTAAGTGCAACAGTGTTTATTTAATAATTTGTATTGTAGTGTAAATTACTGTCTTAAAAAATCCCGATTTTTTGTTATTTGTCGTATTTTAAAGCTTTTACCGTCAAATTTGAGCCTCGTAGTTACTTGAGCAAATTGATATCAAAGAAAAAACGATTATAGATGATCCTTATAACACTTAAACTAACACCTATGATGAGATAATATCAAAAAACACCAAAAATTTAGGTTAAAATGTAAATTAATCACTTAAACTTTATATAAAATTAACTAGAAAGTATTGTCAACGCACAAAAACTATTTGTTTTATGTAATTGTTGTTATTTTTGTTATATTTTATTTAAAATAAGGTTAGAAAATATTGCTTCTTGTTGTGTTAGGGCCGAAATGGGCGGTTAGTTGTACTCCAAAGAGATGGAGCCACAGGTTGGTTATATATAGATTATCGATTTGTTCCTGCAAAACGGACCTGGGAAAATCCTTTCTAACTTTTGATTGTGCTTTTAGCGAAGGGGATTTAATTACTGGAAAACCTTTATTTCATAGTTTATTAAATAGAATTAGTTAAAGTTAAACACGTTTAATAAAAATTAAAGAGATTCGATGTTTTGTTAATATAGATATTCTTTGTATTGATCTATTTTTTAATTGTGTAGGGTGTCTTTAAAAGGTCTGTACAAAATGCTAACACAAATTTCTTGTAAAAATATACAACGAATTATTGCACTTTACCGTAGACGAAAAGTTAATCGTTTGCAGGATAGAGGGTGTCAAAGTTTTAATTTTGTTTTAGTTATCTTTAAATATTTTATGTAATTACGAATTTGAAAGAATTTTGCTCGAAAACGTTTTGTTACCGAGATATCCATGATCACATTAGAAATTCAAATCAATCTTATTTTTGCTACATTTCCCTTCTTTTGCCACACAATTCTTGATTTAAAGCTAAAGTGGCCCCCACAATATTTGATTTTTCCGTTTAAAACCCCGTTTTCTATGTGTTTTATACCATTTACCAAATAAATAGCGTAAGTTTTCTTTTAAAATGCTTCAAACGTGTATACATTGCTCCACCACCTCCACCATAACTTGCTACGATGTGAAGTAAAGATTTGCAATTTAATTTTAAAAAAATGCTAAAATACGTAAAAAATGTGGTTTGAAAGGGTGGAAATTAAATATTGTGTGCCACTTTAGCTTTACATCAAGAGTTGTGTGCAAAAGAAAGGGAAATATAGTGAAAGTAAGATTAGTTTAGTTTGAGTTTTAACTTTGATAATGGATATCTCTGGAACGAAACGTTTCCGTTTTTTTCAGATTCGTGATCAGCATCTCAAAAACCCCCATATGCTAAATTTCGTTAAAATCGAAGTTGCTTCCACTTTTTAGAAAACTACCATATTTAATTTATTATAAGACATTTTCCCACAAACTTTTTTTAGGGAAAGGAATAGAAATATGCGTAAAATGTGGAGGAAGCCATCTGCAGTCCTTTGTTTTGATTCAATGTGTCATAACCTTTTTTTGCCTTGGTAGATAATAATTTTAGTATAAATTTTTTAATTTTTTATGTTTTTTTGCACAAAAAAGGTATATTCAATAAATATTGCTACGAGCAATCGTTTGTGAGATATTTCAGATTATACATTTTATTTCATTTTTTTAACTTTGGACAATCCACGAAGGCTGAAAGCCTAAATACTAACGTACCGTGGGTGTCTTAAGCAGGGTAAGAAGAAGTTTGTTAACACGGGACTTAAAAACTTGAAGATTTGGGGGAAGGAAAGACCTCCGCTGGCAGCAGGTTCCATAGTCTAGAAACTCTAGGGATAAAAGAACGAACGAAATGGGAAGTTCGGGGCCTGTTCAATTGAACTGTATAGGGATGCATACGCGCGGCACCACGAGTTTCTCTGTTGGGAGCTGCAAGAGGAGGGACTATACTGGATAATTCGTCGGAGCAGAAGCCGTAAAAGTATCTATAGAAGAGCGATAGATCTCCCACAGCTCGACGATGGGCAAGAGAAGGAAATCTTTGAGTAAGTAAAGGATCATTAATAAGACGAACAGCCCTTCTTTGAATGGCATCAAGAATGCTGAGGGTTGTAGGGGATGCCATTCCCCAGACATGAGAACAATATTCCAGAGAGGGTCGAATTTGGGACACATACAAAGTGTATAAATTGGAAGGAGAAAAATACTTTTGGCTTGGAAAAGAAATCCAAGCTTTTTTGAAGCCGCGGTGGCTATAGATACAATGTGTTTATGCCAATTAAGGTTATTCTCAAATGTGACGCCGACAAGGTTAAATGTGTCCCCGCTCTGCAAAACCTGGCCACTCATGAGCAAAGGATGAGTGTTTGATGATTTTTTTCGCGACAAGGAACACGATTGTATTTTGGATGCATTAAATTGAACGAGATTTTTGGCGCCCCAATCCAATATCAAATTGAGATCCTGTGAAAGAGATATCTGTATCGCCCTGCGTTTGCTTTCCAAGTCGGGTTGAGAGATTGGTTTGGGAACCTAAAAAGTGGAGTGAAGGGTACTATCGTCAGCATAACTATGAATAGGATTGGTTGTGGAGGAAAGAAAGTCGTTGATGTGAAGAAGAAACAAAGTTAGTGCTAGTACTGAACCCTGAGGCACTCTAGCATTAATTTCGCGAAAGCTTGAAGAGTGGCCATCAACAATGACTGATATACGTCGATTAGAAAGATAACTGGAGAGCCAAGAGCAGAGTTTAGTTGGAAGACCGTAGGAGGGAAGTTTATTAAGAAGTGCGTCATGCCAGACTTGGTCGAAAGCTTTAAATATAATAAGAGCAACGATCTGGGACTCACTTAGAAACTCAAGAGACTTGTTTCAGTTGTGAGAAACGAAGGAAAGAAGATCTGCTGTAGATCTCTTGTGACGAAATCCGTATTGCCTGTAATGAAAAAATGTTATGTTTTTCTAAGTACCTAAGAATTTGCGAGTTAATGGATTTCTCCACTACTTTACAAAGCATTGAGAGGAGTGAAATGGGTCTATAGTTGGATGGAAGAGATTTGGATCCTTTCTTGGGAATAGGCTGGACACGTGCAGCTCTCCAGCTGTCTGGAAAAATACCCGTGTCATAAGAAATTCGAAAGAGCCTGGTTAAAATAGGTGCAAGTTCAGGAGCACATTTTTTTAAAACGATTGCTGGTATTCCATCTAGCCATTGCATTTATTCACGCTTTAATTAGGCTACCTGGTAGTGTTCTAAAGGTCTGTACAAAATGCTACCTCAAATTCTTTGGGCAAAAATACAACGATCTAATGAAATTAACCTTAGGAGATTGCTGGTTTGCAAGATACACAGTGTCAAATTTTCCATTAATTTTTTTACTTGGTCGCTCTATATTACGCAAATGACCAACTTTTTAACCAAGGCAAATTAAGTTGAATCGTTACATTTTGGCGTAAGGAAATTGTAGAGTGCGATTCAGCAGTAAAGAAGCGACACGGTCATCAGCTATGTCTCACTTTGAAATTATTTCCTTTTTTGTTGCTCGCACACTTTTTTAAACGAGGCGACTAAAAAAATAGTTAATTGCCGTCTTTATTTGTATGACCCCTGTGGCTTCTTTACTACTGAATCGCAGTTTAGTGACAATTTGTGGCCTAAATAAAGCGTAAAGAAATGTAAAGAATTTTTTAGCGATATTTATTAAGTATATCTTTTTGTGCAAAAAATATGAGAAAATAAAAATTATCTATTAGAATCATAATATACCATGGCAAAAAAGTAATGACCCTAATGACATTAAACAGCAAAAATATGAAAAATCTTAATTCCGTTCTTTTAGAAAACTTCTTTTACCAAATATTGCAAAAAAGTCCAATCATAAACAAAATATTTAAAAATACCCAAAATAAATAAGAAATTTGACAACCTGTATCTCGCAGACAATTAACATTTTGACAAAGGTATATAGATTGTTGTCTTTTGGCCCAGGGGGTCTATGGTAGCATTTTGTACAGACCTTTTAGAAACATTCTGTATATAAAGTATACATATATCAGGATATGGTATAATTCTTAGGTTAAATTTAGGCTAATATCCGTTTGGAAGACAAGTGTTAAACCGCTTAAGTAATAATTCAAATTATTACACACAAAGTTGTTTTTTCTGGTAATTGTTTTCTTAATTTTTTTTTTCATTATTTTCATACTATATTTCCTGACTAGTCCTGAAAGTGCCTCATTTGCGCACGCGATTGTTGTACTAGGTGTACAAATTTATAAAAAAATTATATGATAAACTAAAAAGATATATTTAAGTAAATACCTTGAAAATCATTCCCAGTCCCACCTAAAAATTCGAAAAGAATCATTAACTTAAATCGTAAAATTCTCAACTTATTGTTTGTTATATTATTTTTAACGCATAGAGGATAGTACTGACTGTACCAATTTAAAGTTTAAAAAATGCGATTGGAAATTCGAAAATATTTTTAAATATAATTTAAAATTTGTCCGTGAAAAATCAATCATTTTCTAGCCGTTTTGAAACAGTCTGATTGGCGCAAAATTTAAAGGCTTATTGAGCTTCACTGCAGTTTTTTGTAGTTGGCAACATTGGCTTCGACAAGTATAGCGGACGGTTGAAGAAAAGGTGTTTTGTTAAAATAAATTGGACAAAGGTTTTTTAGATATTACTTTTAAATGTTATCATAAGGTAAGCACTCTTTTATTTAATAATTATGGCATATTTCTATACATATGTTTTCGGTGGAAATAAAGTACTATTTACAGTTCGTAAAAAAGTAAGGTTTTGTTTATAAGCTTTTGGTAATTTTGTTTTGTTTTGTCATTCCGTCATAAAATCTTTATGGAACTAATAATATAATATGTATATTTACATTTAATTCAAACACAAAAAGTTGGGGACCAATATATTATTTTTATCAAACAAGACATAAACTAAAGATTTAGCCAATAAAAAATGTGTGTGTAAAAAATACCTACTCAAAAAAGCGTTACGTTTTTTGAGAATCAGGCAAATATTTGTGTCTGCAAAATTTTCTTTTAAACACGTAGTGCATGAAAATCCTTTATTGCGACTTACTAATATTTGGTTCAATATTTTTGTACTTTTCCTCGCTGGTGCAAAAAGCACTTTTCCGCACTAGTGCGGTAAAGTAGTGCTTAAGTTGTTTTTTCAAACTACGCAGAAAAGTGACTCTTTCAGACCTAAGATGCGTGCGGAGAAATTAACTTTTTCGCACGCGAATAGACAAAAAAATAAGCTCTTATAATTTTAAACAGATTTAAAATAGGCCAAATATTATCCAATTAGGAATTAAACTAAATTTTACTTGGTAAAAAGTATTTTTAAAGTTTTTGTACATGTACCTATAAATATTAGTTAAATGTCAAAAACTTGTGGAAACTGTAACTTGTATTTATTTTTTTTCTGGAGTTTTAACAGCGTGAACCAAGGGCGAGCCTAAAAAAGGTGCGTGCAGCAAATTGCTCAAATATATCTCCTCGAAAAAAAAGGTGTCAACTTTCTGATGATGTATCAAAGGACAAAAAAACGAAATGTTTAGTTTTGAATAAATACGATTCTTTTCTTGACGTAAATAGCCCCCCTGCTCACTTTTGTACCCTTAATTTTTGTCTTATAAAATTTGGGTTTGACTAATTGGAGGATATAAACTACTTTTTGACCTAAAAATAATAGTTGCATTAATTAAGATGGCGGAATTTTTTTAAATAAAACGGGGGTTCTGTGGCAAGCCCCTGACATGTACGTTCTATCACTAGCATATAAACTCAATATCTTTACCTATTACAAAATAGCGGTTCTTTAAAATTTACCTAAATTTCTAATATGGATGGCCATATTTCCAAAATTTATAATACAGGGTGCTTCATTAAAAAAAAAAATATTTTTTGTCCTACTCTATATATTATCAGTATCACCACTTGAAAGATATTTAAAAGAGCTTTCAGAAAATATCAAAATATCTACATCCAACTTTATAAGTTTTGGAAATATGGCCATTCAAATCAGGTAATTAAGTGATTTTTAATGTACCGCCATTTTGTAGTAGGTAAAGGCCTAAAGTAATGAATATAAGGATTATAATTATAGTTTTTTTTTTTTTTTTTTTTTTTCACCCTTTCGGGGTCATCCCACCCAGGTCCGACGACCGCCCCCTAGGTGGTGCACTGCAGCCTGAAGGCTTATTGTACCTTGACCCCTACTCCTTCTCATTCACACACCATTCATTCCATAACTTAGATGGTTGTTGCTCGGTCCGCATCCCCGAGCAGACAACACCGTGTGCCGCCGCCCGAAACACCGCTGCCGTCGGACACCCATCTAAATTATGGGCGCGCATTCCACTGCTTAACTCCAGTGATCGACGTTTGCCGATACAACCGAAGCCGCCACAAGCGCGCCTTTTTTGCACTTTGCAATGTTTTTAAAATTTGTTAAAAAAAATTAAATTGTTATGGAAAAAAACATAAATTTGGCACCCTGTAGTTTGAATACTATAACGTTAAGGACAAATATTCATGTAATTTACTTTTAGTTTTTATATAAAAAAATGTCGGTAGGGTTACAGAACATCCTCTCATCTATAAATAGGCAAGAAAATTACACTATCCTAAATTTATTAAATACATATTTTTTTAAGGCAATATCCAATTTTTATGAAATAAAACTAGGAATTTTAAAACTATATGTATTTATTTAAATAATTTAACAGGTACAATTATAATCGTTATTTTTTCTTAACATTATTTTATTGACTAAAATAATTGTTTAAAAATATATTATCTTATAATCTAAAAATATAATTTTGGTTCAGCAAAACATATAATATCTAAATACACCTTACCGATATTTAACAACTTTTTGTTTGCTGTAACTGTTATTTAAACAAAAATTTTATCTTACGGGTTATAAATACAATTATTTGCTTGGTAAAAAAACTAAACTAATAACAATTAGCTCTATTTTATACTTTAGGTAAATAGCTATCAGTAACTAAAATTTAAATCACCTATTTAAACATTTATACTACACAACTCTAAAATAATTAACTAATAATAAAATTAACCTGTGATAGTCACAAAAATTTACTTTTTAATATATTGTGTACTTTTATTTGTATTTATTAAGATTTAAAAAAATATATTTTAACAAATTACACTAGTCGGAGCGTTAAATTTCCCAACTTTTATAAAGTAAAGTACTTTAAATTTTTTTAACTAAACCTATTTTCGATTTATTAAATATTGCAACATAGAAAACAATTTTTGTACCATTTTTTATTTAAAAAATTAAAGTGAACTACTAAAATCTATATTATTTTAAATAATTTGTAAAGTGTTGCTTTCTTAAATATTATAATGCTAAATACATAGTTTTAATATCAAATAAGGCACTGGAAATGCTCAATAAACAATAAAAAAATGTTAAATCAGCACACATGGGCGTAGCTAAGATTTTTTATTAAATATATTTTAAAACTTAAAAATGAATTTTAAATCAAATATTAACTAGAAGCTATTAGCCCCAAAAGGCACACTTTAGTAAAGAAAAAAATATTTTGAAAAGTTAATCTTTTTGTTAGTCTTCTAAAAAATCGTTAAAAGATAATCCTCTCTATTTTCTTTGCAAATTTTATCAAATAACAAAATTTTGCAAAAATATATGTTTTTTTTTATATAATTAAATGCATTTAAAAATCTCGCATAAAAACATTGGAAGGTAAAAATGGTCTATTTGAATATATATATTTTTTAATATAGATATTATTTTTTTACAATTTGGGTTTGTTTATAAAATTTAATAAAATTCGCAAAAAAAAGAAAAAATTACATTTCTGGTAAAAAAAAACCGACAAACAAAATTTTCATTAAATTTAATTTTAAATAACTTTTTGATTTTTTAACAGATTAACCAAGATTACTATTTAGTATCGAAATTGTTGAGTTATAATAAGTTTAATTGAATTTGGTGTCCATTGAAAATGTTGCATGTTGGCCAAATTTTAGAACACTCTGTGGAATAATTTAACTTTACATTTTTTTACAAGTATATTTTATTTAAAAGCCAGCATCTTTTTTAACATTTTCTTTCTTTATTTATATCAGTATCTCTATTCTAAAAGGAAATACAATTCTTTACAGAAACCAATGCAATTTAATTATGAAGGTCGTAATACAGGCTATGTTGTGAACATATTGGGGAAACTTATGATTTGGATGGTCCTATTTTCGAAACTAATAAAGATAGCAATGACAAATGTAGTATTTTTTAAAGGTCTTTAAAAGATCTGAGTGATATAATATACAAGGTGTTTTTTTAATTTTATTTTTTGTACCGTGCATATCTTTAGAGATAACAAATATATGATTACTGATTTGGAAACTACGAAACCAACTTAACAAACTAATATACAAATTTTATAGTTTTATCTAAAAATTTGTGTTAAAGATACTGATATAAATTGAAAAAAGATAAAGAAATTGTAAAAAAGATTAGGCTTTAAAAGCCAATACACTGGTAAAAAAATGTGATGTTAAATTATTCCACAGAGTGTTCGAAAATTTGGGCAAAATACATTTGGCACTTCCCTGTATAACACGTAAATCTATAAAACTTTTTGCAATTCCCATATGAAGTTGAAATTGTGATGAAAGGGTTTACAATTAAAATAAATAATAATTTAAATCTGTTATAAAACCAAAAAGTTATTTAAAATTGAATTTGATCAAATATTTGTCCTTTTTTTTTAGCCAGGAGTTTTTGTCCGCAAATTTTAAAATAAAATCTAATTTACTACAGTGTTTCTCTTGAGGCAAATAACACCTGGTTTAAAATTGTTTAATTTTTATTTTTTTTCAAGATTAATTTATTTAACCATATTCTTCTGGATACATAATTTTTTAATAGTTTTTATTACATTTTTATTATTCTAAATTGAAAAAATATATATATTATTAGAAAATATAACTGTTTAAATAATTTAGTAATACCTAAGTTTTATCAAATTTCAATAGAGTATCCAAGTTTTTTGTTATTAAGAAAGAGCTTGCATTTAAAAACTATACTAATATGCCTAGTAATATTGAATCCTTTTAGTAATATAGTGCCATACAAGAACTCAATATATTATTTTATTTTTTCACAGAACACGGTGGTATTAACTTAAATATACTTAAATCCGAATTAGCACGAAAGAAAAAAAATATATTTTGATATATAAAGCTGCTTCAAAAATATTAAAAGGCAATGGGGCAGCAATGTATGCTCCCTAAATAAATATATTCATCTAAAATTTTAGATTAATAAAAATGTTACCATCTTTACTTCAGAAGCCATAGCTATCTACGAAGCTCTTAACCTCATATCACAAAACAAAAACCAACATTTTGTCATTTTAACAGACTCAATGTCTGTTTAAACGCATTAAATACCAACAAAATGTTTAACTAATAATCTAAACCATTAATTTAGAAAATTTTATAATCATAACGTAAGATTAATCTTCGGAGTCAACAAGATACGTTAATGTGGGTTAAAGCCCATAATGGTTTACCTGGAAAAAGGTGTGTAGATTCTCTTGCCAAAAAAGTTTTTTAAATGGTGAACCTGGTAAATATAGCTTAAGTCTTGGTGATGTAGTTTGTTATTTAAAATCGATGGTATTTCAAAAATGGAACTTAAGATGGAAAGAATTTTGTAACAATTCACCTACCAGGTAGTCACTATTGATCAAAAGTAACTCTGAAAAATATTGGCACAAATATTTTTTGTTCCCTGAAGGTTTATAACTACCATCATATGTATAAAATTTGGGCATGCCTGTTATCCTGCACATTTGAATAAAATTATTGTATTACCCTCAGATAAATGTAAAGAATGTCAAGTTAGAAGTGACATAAATCATATATTTTTTAATGTTAAAAATATGCTGAGCATATTGATACACTTGTCAAAACTTTAATATCAAAATGTAAAGTTTATGCCCCATTTAAACAATATTTTAGTATAAAAGAGAGGATTGTAAGTTATTTTTAAGGAAAACAAATTTCTCTTTAAAACATGTTTTCCCAAAAATGCTTTTGATATATTGAATTTTAGATTTATTTTAGGAAAAAGTCCAAGATGCCTGGAAACATTAAAACACATTGAGGTTTTATTAAACAAATGCTTTGTCATTTTTGACAAAATACACTTTTTATAGCAAAAGGTATAAATAAATAGTGCACTTTTGTCACAATTTTTAAAAATTAACTTAGCCCTAAAAATCCTTTTTATAATATTAAATGACTATTTATTTATAAAACAAAGGTAAATAAAGAAAAAAACTAATTTCATATTTTTAGGGCCAGAATATTAGGGTAAAAAGAAGAAAAAAATATATCGTTTTCGTACAGTCTCCAAAATGTGCCCCTGAAGATAAAAAACTCGTCTTAAAATCGGAACACCTTAACTTCTTATCTATAGGTTTCTTATGGACTCTTAAATTTGCTAAATATCTTAATTTTTTTGATATTTTTTTCTTTTTCATATAAATTAAAAAATTAAGGAATACATTTTACATAATGCTCAAAACTAAATATGGTTATTATGATGTAAAAATATAAATTAATTTGTCTGAAGGTTTCTTTATCCATTTAATATCAATAACTTGACTTATTGAAGAATACTGAAATGGTTTCTTAAAAAGTATTTACCATGCACAAACGTTGCCGCATGCTAATATTACCAGTGGTCAGTCTTTAAATTGTTAAAGAATCCTTCAAACAAATTCTTCCTATCTTACAAATTAGGTTTTATTTAAAAAAAAATTATTATACAATATAAACATATTGGGATTTATTATTTTATGTATAATATGTGTTTTTAGATTTTTTAAATAACTTTAAAAAATCAATAAAATCAAGATGTTTAGCAAATTTTAGAGCTAAAGAGGAACCTGAAAATAAAAAGTTAAGGCGTTCAGATTTTAACAAGAGTTTTTGTATATCCAGAGGCACATTTAAGATACTGTACGATAATGATTTTAAAAAATCTTTTATTTTTTTATTTTACTTTCCTGAATATGCTTATTAACAAGCTCCATATAGTAACCTAGGCGAAAGGTAACGGTAGGGTAGCCCAAGAGGAGATTTAGGAATTTACTACAGCGCGACAGATTAATATACCAGAGAATACCTTGTACCTGGTTGCATTTAAACATTCCACTATAGGATTCGGAACTCGTCGTACTCCCGATTGATCAAGTTCATTATGGCGCCACATTTATCGAAATGCGCGGTACCGAAAGCCGTAGTACAATGTGCGAGCGGTGCTGAAATTTAGAGTTGATTGTTGGAATACTGCGTATGATGCATTGTGTTTTTTATTCTTTTCAGTCCTAATTTAGCTTTTCTATGTAAACAAATATAGTAATATTTAGAGCTTATATTCAGCTATTAATTAAAATTTATTATTAATTATTGTATTACCCACGTTAGAATGGAGGAGTTAATTAAAGTTGATAATTTTCTTTATCGGGCTAAGTTCAAAAAGAAGAGGAGGTAACTCGGTGGTTTCGTATTTATGAAGAAAAGACTTCCACTTCGTGGCGTGTTAAATAGGCGTTAAAAAATAGTGTTCGGTTTACGTATAGGTAAGTACCTATACACTATTTTATTTAATAAATAATTATCCGGAAAACCCGAAATTTCGGAAATTCTATTTTAATTTTTGCCGGCTTGATTTTTTCAACAAATTTAAAAACAAATTACACATTTACATTGCCACTTTTTTCCTATATTTAGTATCCATTAATATTTTCCAACATTCCGCTCTGTATTTCAGCACCACCTGAACATTGTACTACGGTTTCGGCACCACACATATGAATAAATAGGACGCCATTATTATATTTTAAATTTGACCAATCAGGAGTAAGACGGGTGCCGAATCCTATAGTGGAATGTTTAAATGCTACCCGGTTAAGTATCTCCACCAAATATGAGCCCCGTATACAGGGTCGATCATAAAAAACAAAAATATATTTTCATCAGAAATTGCCGAGCGCGTCAGACTAAGATAGAATAAATTAATTACATGCTAAGTAGTGTAAAACAGTGACGTAAAGAAAACAGAGCGCTACAAAAAAATATCATTTTGACGGTTTCGAGAATGGTGATTTTCTTTATTTTGAAGGAAATAATGAAAGGATAACGAAAAATATATATTCCGATACGATCCAAACGATTTCTACAAGCCGAAATAAACCCAACATTTTTTGACATATTTAAAAATCTATAGCCGCTTTCCCCACCGATGAAAATGTATACATTATAAAACATTTTTTCTTCCTATCATCTAAGCTTTGCAACTCAATAGGTCTCTTTAACGCTTAAGTTAATCCCCATTTAGCATTGTGGGCTCCCCTACTAAATTAATAATATATATTTAAAAGGTAAATTGTTATTTTAAATAAATATTCTTTTGTCAGTAAAAATATACGTATAAATACTAATAAACTATGGTAAGTAGTTGTTACAAATAATATGTATTGTTATATACAAAACTTTTGTGCATCAAACAGAGACTTTGAAAAATCGAATAAAAAAAGGAAATAAATATTTTTTAAATTACCCAAAATTAACAATTAACTATAGTTTCATAAAAGTACAAGAAAATGTGAAGTAGAAACAGCTTTTAAAATGCAAACTAAGTTACTATGTATAGTCATATCGTAACTCTATATGCATAAAAATATTTATTTATTATAAAAAAAAACACTTTCTGTTACAGAAAAAATTACTACTTAATACCTAAAAGAACATATTACAATATATTAAAGACAGAAAATTAATGAGGTAAAATTTGAAGTTTTAAACATTTCTCTTAAACAGAAACTACACACGCATTTAGAGTGTTTGTCCCTTTTTTAATGTCCATTTGCGAGTAAAGGTAACATGCCAGTAGTGCAAGCACTTTCGTCGCTGTAGTAACGTTTTGATTTATCGCTTCGATAAGTTTTTAAGGTATCTTAAAATACGTATTTTTGTACAAAAAGTGCACAAAATACTGTTTTTATAACTTTTAGAGATAGTTCAGATATTCTGTTGTAGGTATTAACGATATTTGATTTCATTACTTTCGTAAATAAAAATAAAATAAAATTAGTTTAAGAAAATCCAAATATGGACAGAGCGTAGTACCCAAATATGGACTATTGCATAATTGGGTTCTTTCATCATTTAAAAAGCTTCTAATAGAGCACGAAAATCAGAAGACAAGAATCAAGTTAAAAAGGGCTGTTCGTCTCATAAATAAACCTTCGCTTACAGAGAGACTTCGCTTCTTTCTTGCTTATCGTCGATCTGTGGAGATTTATCGCCTTTATAGGTACTTCCATGGCTTCTGCTCTGAGGAATTGTCCAGTATAGTTCCTCCACTCACGGCTGTTCCCAACAGAAAAACTCGTGGTGCCGCGCGTCTGCATCCTATACGGTCCAACTGGACAGGGCCCCGAACTACCCACTCTGTTCGTTCTTTTATTTCTAGTGTATCTAAATGGTGAAATCTGCTACCCGCGGAGGTTCCTGAAATTGATAACGCTTTTTGACATTGTTGACAGACGATCTGGACAAATGTTTTGGCCTCTTCTGAGCCATCATACCAGTGGCAGCTGTATGCAGCTTCCATAACTGAAGAACTCTAAAAAATTTCGTTATACAAAGATGTTAAATTTTTATGGGTCCAAAATATTTTAAAACAATAATTTAAATATTACCTCTTCAATAAGTCTGTTGCCAAAAATGCAGAAATGAAAAACTTGTGCCAATGAATAAAGTAAATACCCTAAGGTTGTAGCGGCATATGTATTAACTCCATCAATCTACAAAAAAGACAGTACTTTTAAAAAACTTTAACAACTAATGATTTTTTAAAATAAAATAACTTCTATGCATAATTTAAAGTATTCTTTAGTTATAATTTAAGACACTTTATATTTTTAGATACCACTTAACTGCTTTAATCGATTTCTCGAAAAGTAAGCTTTGGAAAATTTTGAAAAGTCAGTGGGGGACGTACGACTTAAATATTTTGACAGGTCTAGCACCTCCGGTTATACCGGAAGTTAATGTCATTGTTTATTTTAAATAAAACGCCCAATATATTATTTATTTTTGAACTTCTAAACATATTTTATGTATGCCCCATACGTTTATATAACTGTTTAAATTTTTTTTAATTTTATGTCTAAAATGACGTTTTTAAGCTATTACCTTACCATTATTTTTTTTCTAAACAAAAGCCTCTAATGCGAATTGGAGCAGGGCTGTCCTCAAAAGTAGGGGGGCAAAACAGCGACAACCAAAAAAAGAGAGAATTTCAGTGTAAGTAAGCAACGCAGCTTCGGCACCACCTTGAGCAAACAACCCATTTTTCAAAGATCTTATTTGGGCTCCTGGGTGGGGACAAATTGCCCCCATTGCTCCTCCTTCTGCGTACGGCTCTGTATTGAGGCTAAGTTCCTTGTTAAAAAGACCTTTAGTAGACTAGGTTACAAATTTGTTTATTAATAAATACAGAGTAGTCAAATAAAATCCTTAAAAATTATACCGACAAAAGCCTTAAATGTCAATTTTCTTTCCAAATAGAAACCCCCATTTTATTACCTTACCCTTAGAATGTCTCTTTAAAAAGTTTATAGTTTTTGAAATATTAACAAGTTAATATTATTTATTTATTTTAACAATGCTTTTAAGTACGGGTAGGTACGGTGTAATTGACTATGACGCCACATTTTGCTGTCAGAAGCCAAACTAAGCCGTACTTAAAAGTACTGTTAGAATAGATAAAAATTAAATTGTTATTATTTTAAAACTATATAATTTTAGAATACACATCATTTAACAAATTTACCCATTATTTTAATTACTTTATAGGATAAGGTAATAAAAAATGTTTCCAATTTTTTTAAATAACGATTACTTTTGACCACCCTTATTAATCATTAACACAGTCTACTAATAAAGATCTTTTCTACAAGGAACCTAGCCATAATTTGTATTAAAGGCTTGTGTTTAGAAAAAAATAGGTATGTAATGGCTTGCAAACGTTATTTTTGACATAAAATTTAAAATTAGTCATAAATGGTTAGACTTACGTATAGAATATTATACATAAAATATGTTAACAATTTAACACAAAATCTAAAAATAAATACTATTTAGGGTGTTTTATTTTAAATATGGAAAGTTGACAATAATTTCCCGGTATAAGCGGTGCTAGAAATGTCAAAATATTTTGCTCCTATGGTCCCCACTGACTTTACCATGTTGCCCAATCTTTAAAATTTTCCAAAGCCTACTTCTCGAGAAATTGATGGCAGCAGTTTCCAGTGAGACTGCCTGTATTATTAAGAAGGTATGGATAAAATTAAATTTAAATCAAGCTTTTTACTAAACTATTTTATAGACCAATAATAATTATACCTATTACAGTATGAGCTTTAACAATGACAATATATTTAGGTTTAAATCAGAATGACTAGTCTTATTTGGGAGTCTATTTAAAAAGACAATAACCTAACCTAACAAGCAAATAATATTGTGGCATACCTTGGTTGCTTCATAAGCTAAAAGGGTAAGCATAATGGTAGCTGTTAACATATGAAGTAGAAGAGCTACACCATAGGCATCACCTATAGCTGTTACCAGTCTGAAAAATATGAAAAAATTAACCAGATAATTAATTTAATTTATTTTTAATTTTGTCTTTATATGTACATATACACTTATAAAAAAAATATGTTTAACTATAATGTTGCTGTTAAAAATAAATAGCTTTTTTTTCTTTAATCATAGCCCAAATGCTGTCTATTTAAACAGGACCTAAAGATTCAAAGTTTTAACGAAACATTTTAACCGTTTTTATAGATATTTAGGTTGTTACAAAATGTTATTATGAAAAATTTTAGGCTAGATTCTACATCATAAATTATAAAAAACTTTAAAATAACAAAAATAAAAAAAAAAAATCTTAAACACTTATTTGGGTTAAAATTGTTAGACTTGGTATAAATCTTATTTATTATTATTTTTATATTTATTGTTGTTTTATAATTGCTAAAAAAAATATAAAAACCATTTTTAAAAGAAAAAGTCCCACAATGCTTCTTGTATTATCGAAAAATATGCAATTGGGTAAATTTTATTATTATTTTTCTTAAACCAAACAGGATACAACAAAAATTAGGGATATTAAAGCGGTAAATTTTACACACGTGTACACAGTCATAATTTTTTTAGAAATATTTCTTTGTTTCAGCTCGAGACGCCCCTGGATTTATTAAATGTTATTAGGTTAGTGATAAATCATTCCCTTAATGCCTTAAATAATACTGCTTATTTAAAACAAAATTTGGGCTAAAGAAAATTTAAGTTATTTAAAGAAAGAAATCATTTTTTTACAAGTTTAACTCCCTTTTTATCGAACGAGAAAGTTGCGGACCCATGTTTATATTTTTTTTTCATATTTTTTATAGTAGAATCTGCTCCAATTACTAATATTTTGTAATACGCTGTATATTTTGAAAAAATAAAGCAAACATATTAATAATCCAAGACTCCTAGATAGATAGACTATAAAGAGATGAATGAACGTAGTACATTTTTAAAAATTAACTACATTAAAAACATAATTTTTTTGGAAACTCATAAATGCAATACCTTTGTTTATGTATTACATTTAATAAAAAAACAACTTTTTAATAGCTAGATGTGTAAAGGTCACTTTTAATTCGAATTTAGTACTATAAAAAAACTTAAACTTTAGTAGCATTTCTTAGGATATTTCCCCATAAGCATAACAATTTGCTTAATTTAAATTTGATATTTTATAACAGATAAAAGCATTAAATAAAAAAAATAACAAAAAAATAAAAATATTAAATTAACTTATTTAATAAAAATAACAAGAAAAACTTTTTGCATTTAAGTTTTTAATGTATTTTTTATTATTTTTTTAAAGAGGTGCAATTAAAAAGAGAGACTAACTACATATATACCATTCTGTATCATATTTTATTTAAAATGAGAATTTAAGCATCTGTTAGGATATCCCTTTCAATTTCTACCAGTTATTATTTATCGACTATCGATTAAAACCTACACAATTTCATATTGAATCGTTTTTAATTTTGCTGTCATTGGTATGTTTAAAGTTATAATTTTCTTTAAATTGTAATAAAAGTTAGCTGTGACTAAAAGTTTATGAGAAAAAAGATCTGGGATAGAATAGGGGAATTATACAGGATTATTTTTAAGTTGATATGTTTCTTTTAACACTGTATAAAATCAAGAAAATAAGAAAATTTCTTGAATCAAATTATGTCCAAAAATGCTTTGTGTCCAAGATACAGGGTGTTAAAGTTTTAAGAAAAAAATCCCTTTTTTGTTATAACTTTCCTACTATTCCAGATATTATCACAATAATTTGGTACACTCCTTTTAACCATTACATTACGTTTTTTTGCGTAAAAGTGAAATGAAATACCAGTAACGTTCGAACAAGATTTGTATTGAATTATTTCTCAAGAAAAAATTGTACGCTACATCCTTTTCATTGATTCATTTTTTTAAATAATCATTTACTGTGAAGCCAATTCGATCTTTTGTTATTTTTCGTTACGACGAACGGTTTTCGCTAAAATCTGATATGAGGTTTGTTCCATCAGGCTGTCAGAAATGTTTGCAACCGTTCGGATTCTGCGCACGTCAAATTTGTCGTTTCAGCAGTGCCATGTTTCTAACATTATACAGATTCTGCGCACGTCAAATTGGTCGTTCCAGCAGAATGCCATGTTTCTAACTTTATACAAATTTGACGTGCGCAGAATCCGAACGGTTGCAAACATTTCTGACAGCCTGCTGGAACAAACCTATTGTGTTTTGTATGTAGAATTCGTTTTTGACTTAAATTAAAAATTATAACTACCTACTGATTATTTTTTATTAGGTGTAAATTGTAGTAATGTAAGTATTTGACCTTTTTTAATATAAATTAGACAAAAACGAATTTCACATCAAAACAACCTTTCAGATTTTAGCGATTTTGCTGTGGATCAAAATACTTTTCTCTTTTTGAAACGAAAAGCGTTTGATCGTACTAAAGAAATAACAGGAGACCAAATTAACTCCAAAGTAAATGATTATTTTAAATTAATTATTGATTTGAAGGAAAGAAGAGCGTATTATTTTTCTTAAAAATAATACAATGCAAATCTTGTTCGTACGCCACTGGCAAATTTTAAAAAAAACATTTACAGCAAAAAA
This sequence comes from Listronotus bonariensis, assembly GCA_014170235.1. Taxonomy (NCBI): domain Eukaryota; kingdom Metazoa; phylum Arthropoda; class Insecta; order Coleoptera; family Curculionidae; genus Listronotus; species Listronotus bonariensis. The sequence continues at coordinate 39,612 of JACEGR010002299.1, read as the reverse complement.
TGTAATGTAATGTATAATAATGTATTTTTTAGGTGGCAGAGAAATAAATATTTTTTTAGTACTTTTTGTGTTCTGCGGTATTATTAACACAATTACACTACAGTTTACACCACACAAAATATTTAGTTGCACTCGTATAAAGGGAAGAGAACATAAACTGATTGCAAACAAGTATAAGAAACTATTGAGCAACCAACATGAAATTCGAGTTCTAGATCAGATGTCTTGTGTACAAAGGGTCTGAGTTTATCGTCTTAGTAAAGACGTGGTAAACAAGGTGTTACCTTAGTCCAAAAGTGAATGATTTCGAAGACACAGGGGTTAAAATGTCAATTTGGTTTGGGTTTATACAGGGTGTTTCCTAACTACCGTACAGAAACTTAAGGGGGAAGATTTCTTATGCATTTTTATACAAAAAGACCCTATAAACATATGTCCGGACTTACTTCATTTCTAAGAAAAAGCCGTGAACTTTTTTTTGAATCGATATTTTTTAAATGTAATAAAAGCCCTTTAACCGATTTAGATGAAATTTGGTACACTTATTTAATGTTATAAGGTGCTTCCAAACTCCTACCTATAATAGGATTATTGTCTCAGTAGTGCACCACCGCCAATATTATTAAAAAAAAGTACGCCACTGACTTTTTACAAAGTTTTTGTATTTTTTCGATTAAGCAATAAAAATTGCAACTTTTTAGTTTTTAAATTTTTTTGTATCTAGCTTCGTATTTAAGAAAACAAACAACAACAACAACAAGACACTTTTATTTCTTCCAAAAGTGCTCATAGACATCACGGTACAAAAAAAAACAAAAAACAATTATATGCCTTAAACTAAATGGGCAGTCGTTTATATTATCAAAAATTATTATTTTTCCCATTTACTAAGGTAAAAATTGTTGATTTTTCAATTTTTGATTAAATGTTATGCTTTTAATGGATACTTTTTAGTATCACTTAAATGGCCCTTTTTTCGAAAACAAAGCGAGATACGCAGAAAATATACAAGGCTAAAAATTGCATTGTTAATTACCTATTTGAAAAAATTAACATACTTTATAAAGAGTCAGTGGCGTCCTTATTTTTCTCAATAGGCTGTGATGCCCACTCGAGACGCTACTGGACCTAATAATTTTACTATAGGTAGAGCTTTTCGAGCGTCTTTTTACCTTAAATAGGTGTACTAAATTTTATCCAAATCGGTGGAGACGTTTTTAAGATATTTAAAAATACGGACTTTTATTTTTTTTTTAATTTTATCGCCTTGTATTACAAAAATGAAGCAATCCCGGACATATTGTATTTATAGAAACTTTTTTTTATAAGAAGACATAGGAAATCACCCTCCTAAGGTTTGTACCGTACTTAGAAACACCCTGAATAAATCAAAAATTGAAATTTGTTTTTTTATAGTCAATATTTAGAGGACGCCACCTACGCTGTTTTGTAAAATAAAAAAAACTTGTTTTAGTGACGGTATTCAATTTTTATTTAAAAATGATTATTTTTTTAAGTTGAATTAAGCAGTGGTATTTGGGAAATCTAAATAAAAAAAAATCTTACTGTATGGCCCTGTCTCTTCAAAGATACGGAGTGGTAAAAAGCTACTTTTAAAAATAATTACCACCCAGTATCTCAAAAATTTAAGCCGTGGATTTATTTGAAAGTTTCTTCTTAAAATCACCAGAAAATTCACACTTTCAAACACCAGAATCTTATTTCCTAAGACCCTGTATAGTTTAAACCTGGCCATGGGCGAGTGAATTTTTGTAAATCTAGATATCTCAAAAACGGCTGCTCAAGTTAACTTTTTAACATGTATACCTTTTTAGGTTAAAATATTTTAAGAAATACAAATTTTTTATTTATAAGTTATATACAGTGTGGTTTAAAAATAATATTTTGTTTTTAATTTTCCAAAATACCGAAGATATTGCTTTTTAGACTTAAAAAATAAAATTAAAAGCAGAATTTTTTATATATATCAATACACCCTCTTGCCCAATACTTTGACAATACACCTATTATTAACAAAATTATTATTAAAAAGCTACATTTCAACATTAAAATTTTATCATTCAGTATCTCCGAGAATTATCCAATTTTGGAACAAGGTAAACCTAGATTAAATCTTTGTATTTTAGCGTGAGGAAAGAATGGTGTATGTGTGTGGAAAAAATATACATTTTATCCACGAGAATAATCAAACCATGGTTGTATTTTTACCTCTCCGACTCACATGCTTATGTCTCTTTTCTACCCAGTACTTTATTGCACAGATCGCACCATTAACTCTTGCTTTTAGTTAAACCATTTGGTCCAACCCCTCCTCCACCTTGACCAAACGTTTGTAGGTTAAATTGGAAATATCTTAAGGTCGCAATTCTGTAGTTGACTTTTGGCCCATTACTTAGGGACCACCATGTAAAATACCGACATGTAGAAATTCATTGTTTTATTCTTTAAAATATAATTTTTACAAGAAAACCACTTTAAAGGAACACAAAAATATGGATAAAAACAAATTAATAATTCAGTAATAATTTTTTTTTTTTTTTTATCTTTGGACAAACCACGAAGGCTAAAAGCCTAAATACTAACGTACCGTGGGTGTCTTAAGCGAGGTAAGAGGGAGTTTGTTGACACGGGACTTAAATTGGAAAATAAATTAAAAACAATATTTGCTCCTCAAAAATTTGATTAGGTTTAACCCTTAAAATTAGATTTTTCCAATAGCTTATTTTCAACAGAAAATACATTCTGAAACGTAATTCTTACCGTTTTCGACAAGGTTGTCTTGCGACGAAGCACTTCCAGGTGCTTTAAAAAGATCAGCACTTTTAGGAACGTACGTGTCTAAAGATGCAGATAGTTCCTAAAATATAATAGTTATTTTACCAAGGGCGTAAAATAGAACTTTTACGCCCGCGGTTAAAAGTTGTTGCTTGAGCTCCGCGAGGAGCAGCAATTAGCTGTAGGCCTAAAAGTGCTTTACTCCAGAGGTGCTAACAATACTTTTTGTATGACTGAAATTAATGCCCAAACATTTTTTGTAAGTTATTTTTTTGTTTATGGATTAATATTATACACCAAAGAGAAGCGATAGGGGAAAATTTGCCAGCTTTTAATGTCCCAAATTGTAATTAGTATACTTTTAACATATGTTTAAATAAATACATTGTTGTTTTATCAAAAAAAAGATATCATTTAATTTTATTATTGTTTTATAAATGCGGGCGTCTTTAAAAGTTTTATGTTCTAGGGTGTTAAAAGTGCGATTTTACGCCCTCATTTATAAATGCGGGCATTATTGATAATTTTTTCCTAGGGCGTAAAAGTGCAGTTTGTGCCCTTAAATGGGAAGCGTAAAATTGTATTGTACAAAAAAAAGTTTTTGAATAAATTTAATAAAAAAGTAATAATAATGAAAATCTGGTTATTTGACTGACCATTAATGGTTTCATAATTTCTTTAAGATGTTGCAACTGCTCACAGTGCAAAAATCAACCATGAACAAAGAGGCTGTCCAGAAGATTAGCATGTAGCAATGAAAACAAAACGTAGTAAATCTGGAAAATCTAAAAAAATACGTGATTAAGTAATTCATTAAGTATGTCAGACTGGTCCAAAATAACCAAAATAATTTTTTTTATATATCGAAAATATTATTTAAGGTAACAAGAAGAGAATATCGTGATAATTTGAGCCCTTAATATTAATATTAAGAGGTCTATCTCATTAATTTAGATTTTTATTTGTGTCAAAGTTGCCTAACTATCTAGGTAAAAAATATCCACATATATAACTATAGAAAATTAAATTGCCTTCAAAAAACGTCTCTTTGAAAATTTTCGCCAGACGAGCCGTTTTGAATAGTCAAGCAATATTTTCAATATATTTTTCAAAAAAAAGGTGATTTTTTGGGTCCTCAATTTAAATATCTGCTCTCTGAATCTAAAAATTAAAAATATGTATAATATGGTTTAATTTTTTTAACCAACTCAGAGCTATGTAATAAGTCATTCCAGACATGGCATTGAACGGATACCAAGATTTTACTAAAAGTCGTGGTATTTCTTCAGTTATTGTTTCATTTTCATTATCTGGATCCTTAATGTGATGAACACTTTCACCAACGAAGGTTATTCCAGTCCACGCTAAAATAGGAATAAACAAAGGAATTTTTCAAATAAATAATAAACAATATGATTTATGGGTCAGTAAATGAGAATTGACTTCATGATAATAACACTTTTAAAACCTTTTTAGGGGTGCTCCTTTTGACGAGTTTACCATGAATATTCATACCGCCATATATGGAAGCGGCGCTTTAACCCAGCCTATTAATGTCAAATGAGTAGGTGCCGAACTGGTCAAACGCGTAACTTTTTTGTCGGACAAGTTTACCACAAGTGTTTGGGTCACGAAATCATAAGACCCATGGACATGTTTTGGGTATCGAATTGGGCGGGATTCGTAACTGTAACCCTTACGATTTTCAGCATATTATTTGAAGGGCTTGGGGAAAGAGGGTAACAAGCCACGTTCTCATTTCTGTGTTTTCTCAACTTTATTATCTTAATTAAATCCTGAACTCTTAATAATAGGCTTTCACAAAACTGCTTTTGTAGTAGTATATTTATACAAAAACGTATCAAAATGTGGAAACAAAATTAAAAAATTGTATTAGGTAACAAAAAAAAACTATTTAACTTTGTAATTCCGAGATTTTGTAAATTATGGCTTGTTACCTTCTTCCTCCAAGCTATTCATTTAAAAATTGCATAGTAAAACATTGTGGTAAACTTGTCCGACAAAAAGTGACGCGTTTGCTCAGCCCGACACCCTAAACATATGACATTGGCTGGCTGGATTAAATTGCCTCTTCCATATATGTCGGTATGAATATTCATGGTAGACTCTTCAAAGGAACCTCCCTAAAAGGTTTTAAAAGTGTTATTATCATTAAAGTTAATTTCATTACTGGCCCAGGAACAGTAAGTTAAAAACTTTACATTTTGTTGCCGTCATTGTGTCAGTGATGTTGACTTTCCTAGCATACCATTTAAGTTGCGAATCTGTCTACTGTTTGCCCAGACAGTGAAGTCAATGAAAAGAATGCTAACAAAAAATGTATCGGTTTAAAGATTTTACAGTTTTGTATCACAAGCATCCTAATTTATTTCAATATTTAAAATTTGATTAAGGTACCTGGTTCAATCTCGTTATTGTTGTTATTTTTATTCCTTAAAGTGATTTTATTTTTTGCATTATTGTTTTAAATGAACCGAATATAGTATGTACTAAAATTAATATTTATATTGCTTCAACATCTTCCTACACTTTTTATATTTTGGCAACAATGCCTTTTTACGAACAGAAAGTTGGCGAATGATATTCGAGGATGTCCATGGCACGGAATTACTTCCCCTGTCCCTTCTAACGGCATCCCGGTTCTTTCGGTGGGCGAACAGTAGACACCACCCTTCGAGTTACCGACCTTAAACCGTCTGAAGTCGGAGTTATTTTATAACCCTTTTCGGTATATAAAAAGTAATAATGGAATGAACCAGATATCGATATACGGCAGGGAATATCGACTCATTATAAATGGCAACACCGTAACACCAGCTAAATGATTAAGTTAAAAATTTTGTTGTATATAGAATTTTTTTACCTGCTGCGGAAAATATTGTTCCAATCATAATAATGTATAGAAGAGTTCTCATTTTCTTTAAGGCCAAGGCGTGATATCGATTGTTTGATTCTAGAAAAATCGGATGACTGTTCGCTTGGTTCCATATTCCCAAAGTTCTAAAACATTTTAAAATAAACTCTTAATATAAACTTTTAGCACTCATGTTTTACTAAAATAAATAAGGTATAGTTTTTCAGATAACAATCATCCAGCAATATTTTTTTAGTAGTTATTGTTTAGTTTTTTTAAACCATTAAATTGACATGATATTTTTTTAAAAATTTTTGCTTAACGTTGCCCTTTACGTAAATTTTAGTAACCTATTTTTTTGTTGTACTTGTCTTTCCTGTCTTTTTAATTTTTGTCCTATTTTAAATCCAACAGTAAAAACTTTTATGTGTTGGTTATACAGTGACCGCCCAAATTGTTGAACCATATGGTAAACTTTTTTATTTTTGATTTCTCAAAAAATGTATTTTTAATAAAAATCGCTGCATATACCGAAACTGACAAAGCACTGATCAAAATTTCAGTATTTCATAGTGTATACGGGGTAGCTACAAAATAACAAATATGACCCAATAGAAAACCAACGTTGTTATTGAACTTAAAGAAAAATTTTGTTTAAAATTAAAAATTATGTTCTATTTTAAAGGCATAGGCTCCGAATATAAAATTGGAAAAAAACTTGGTTTTTCAACTTATCCCGTATAGAGATTAGGTAGAATTGAAGTAACTGCCGTAAATGATCCTTATTGTCCTTAAATTTCGAAAAATAATATTCCACACTTTGTTATTCTTAGAGTGTTTAAGTACATTTAGATTACTTTAAAAAACAATAGTGATTTTTTCTCTTTTGTTGTTGAATAGGGCTTAAATTTAAAAACTTCTTTAGATTAATGTTCCACATCGTTCTTGCCTTTTAAAAAAGACTTTACTTTTTAAAAATATAAATTTATTTTTAGGATTTTCTCTTACAATGTTTAAAAATTAAACTTTATTGGGAATATGATAATATAAAAAAAGTTTATAGAAGTTTAAAAAAATAAGGAATAATCTAAATAATGAACCAAGATATAAATTTTATATTTTTATGAAATTTAAGGGCAATAAGGATAATTTACGGTAGTTAATTTAGTTCGATCTCTATACGGGATAAGTTAAAAAGTATTTTTCCATTTTTTTAATAGGAGGCTTTACTTTTAAAATATGGCATAAATTTTAAATCTTAACAAAAAGTTTTCCAAACAATATTTTTTTCTAAGTTTAAAAATATTTTAGTTTTTCCTGAGTTATATTCGTTAATTTTCATTTACCTCGTATATGCTATGACTTATTAAATTTTGATCAATGTTTTGTAAGTTTCGGTGCATGCAGAAATTTTTATCAATTTTTTTTTTTTTTTTTTGAAAAAAAGTTGTTCATATAGTTCAAAATTTCTGGCGGTCACTGTATCAATATTAAAATGTGACTTACCTGTAAAATAGTTTAGATCTTACAGCGAAATAAATAAATTTTGTAAGACAATGTGTAAAAAATAATATTGTTATTGTGTTTGCAGCTAAATCATTCACGTTGTCCTTTTCTGATATTAAATTACCAAAAATAGCCCTAAAATATAAAATACAAAAAAAAACTAAAAACACTACTCAGTCAAAATAATCTTATAACGGGTCTAAGAGTTTTTTTTCTTTATGCACAATTAAATATTTTCCAAAATAAAAATACTGGCAATTAATATTTTTGTGCATTTCAGAAGGTACTTAAGATGGCTAAAACCAGAAGCTTTCAGAATTCTAATCAAATAAAATGTATTTTTTTTTAAATACAAAGTTTTTGTCTTTGCCTTTTAAATTTATTTTAATTTCTTTTGTTGAAGCCAATTTATTTATTAAAAATATTTTTGGGTTTTTTTGCCACATGAAAAATTGCCATGAACAGGGCTAGTAACGAATGGGGCATTGTTTTAAAATTTTTAAAAACTAAACTAATGGAAATTCTAAGTAATTTTTTAAAATAAAGAAAACAACAATAGCAGCCTGCAATCATGGCAATGAAAATATTCCAAACATTTCTTAAAACAAAAGTAGTGGGATTAAACTTCAGATTTTTACAAATTACATCAGCTAATGTAGACAAGTATTTGATAAATTAAAATTTAAACTAAGCAGCACACCTTTAGGTAATTATATAAAAAGCTCTGCCTGTTATGTCATAATTCCTAAATATGTCTCTTTTTGTTTAAACGATAATTTCTTTAGGTTTTAGGTTACTCTGTAATCCTAATTAAACGCATGTTAACAATTTTTTATTTTTTGAATAGTCCAAGTCTGCTTAAAGCTAAGTAATAATATACCAAAGATGTATTGAGTGAGAAAAAACGCAGTGTATTGACACCAAATACTCAAAGATTTAAAGGAATAAAAAGATTTCTACACAACCGAAGATTCCAATGTAAACACCCTTTAAAGATGAAGCATCGCATGCAATGCCATGCCCTAGTAAGCAATTAATTGTTATTGACTTGTAAGTTTTTGAAGGGTTATGTTAATTATTTAGGACAAAGTTTTGTTGAGTAAAAAATTTAAGTAGTTTAAAGGAGATGTTACATGGGCTTTTTATTAAATAAAAGCTGAGTGCTCTCTTTGCACCAGGCGATGCACAACAATTATTTTTACGCTAAAAAGTATCTTTGTAATATAAATTAAATGAACCAAAGTTGGAAAGCAGTAAAGTTTTAGCAACCATACTGTATGTAAAATATTTAAGAAAATTTTTATACGCTTCCTGATCTGGAACAATCAAAACTCGTTATCTAAGTGGTATTCTTTTAAGATTCTGATCAGTGAACAAAGTAATAGAAGAAAAAAGGATACTATTCTTTTAAAACTTATGTGGCTTACTTCATTCTAAAGTTGTATTAATATTTTAAAGTGCATTTGTCACATGGTCAACTGATCATGATTACAGACCAGCTGCACGGCAGCCTGCAGACCCACACTATTTCTCGTGAGGCGTAAAGTCGTCACACCAGAGCCGTTGGCCTAGGAAACGTATTATCGATTTACGACTAGACCTTCTGGCTTCTGACTTCATGCAATATAGAGGAAATTGTAAGGTGGTTGCCCCTAGCTCATACCAATGCAGGCGAATCACCGGAGAACCAAGACCCAATCTTGGAATCTACACCACCGTCGGGGGCCCTATGGTCCTATGGATCAAGTCCATAGGTTATCACCATTGAGGAAGAAACCGACGGTTGTATAAAGTGACCATAGTCGCTCTTGTTTCTGCTTGACTGATTTTGATTTCTCGCTTCATGTCTTCTTTCAGGGATTTATGACCGGTCTTTATTGCTTTTAGGTCTTCTTCATGGATTCTTGGCTTGTCTGCATTTTTTAAGGTCTTTTTTATGCATTCTTGACTCTCATTTCCTTTTGTTTTTCCATCATAAGTTTAAAACGTGAACTATTTTTCTCCATTGCTACTTCCATTCTTGTTTCTACAGGTATGCAACCTTCTCTCGGCTTTCTCGTGTAATCTTGTTACGCCTCTGACAGCAAATGTTTTCAAACACCCCGTATAAAAACACGTGTTTATACCTTTTATTAACAATAAAACGTAACCATGGTTTCAACTACGACAAAATATTTGGTTGTCAATGTCTAGAAGTGAACATCACAAGGTTTGAATCAAACTCTCTCAGGTCTTCCATCGCCCTTATAGTAAAGTGGAAAAGTCTAGAAAAGTCTTGAAAAGTCTCGAAAAGTCTCCTAGAACAGGATGAAATAAAAATTCGAAAACGTTCAAAAGTGATAAAAGAACTTGAAGAAACTAAGGTTAATCATTCAAATAAATTTTCAAACTAAATTAAATAGCCATTTTTTTAACAAATTCTTTAAAACTAGCAACTATTTTTTAAGTCCGTAACAATATCTACCAGTAGAGTAGAGTTCTGCAGTCGGCGAGGTCTTGGAGCATTTCTGATGGACGGTTATATCCAACGCCTCTTTGTAGTCAAAAGAGATAAGGACCAAGGATTTGTTGTACTTTTCACATCTTTGAACAACTTGTTTGATTGTTTGAAGATGGTCGATGGCGCCATAATATGTACATGGCTGTCTTCGTGGTTGCTAGTGGTTCTTTAATGTTTTAAGCTATAAATCTGGAAGTTTTACCTAGGTTTATTAAATTTATGACATTTTCGGACGGTACACACCGAATTTAGGAAATCCCGCAAAATAAAACAATCAAAATTCGGTCAATATCTTTCTAAATGTGCGATCCAGATATACAGAGTATTTAAGGCGATTCCTACCTGGGGCCTAATTTTTGACTTATAAAGTAGAAAGCTGCCCAAGAAAAAGAGATAATTGCGATAAAATTTGATAAAAAGAGGCAAGATAAGAGAAATTTTACACTCTTTTTATTATAAATATCCACTCCCTAAGTCGAAAATCGGGCCCCTGGGGGCTTTTAACCGGGAGTTTCCACCACGGATTAAAAGGCACTGACTTTTACGTTTCACCCATGACTCGCATGTGTGTATGTCATTTAATTTCACTAGGACTATTTTTTTCTGATCCGTACCGTCCGCATCCGTCCGATGCCGTCGTACGTGCGCGTACCTTAAATCTAAAAGTTTTTAAACATATGTTTCAGTTTAATGTTTCAACTCGCAACATAAACCCAAAACTATTTTTAATTTAAACTTTAAATGTTTTCTATTTCAATAACATATTTTGATTATGCCTTACCCATATTGTACTAAAACTAACAGCAAATGCATACAGGAATAAGCTAGCCTTAGGGTTTGCACTGCACTAGAAGTATCAGCATAATAATTGAACATAAAATGCCCCGAAGCTTGAATTAATCGGATATTTGGCATCAGGTCGGCAACTAAGCCGGCAACTTTGAATTTGTTCATCATCTAAAATTAAAAGGAAAATTTGCGGAGTCGGTTTATTATTTATAATTTCTAATGGCATGTGCAGCTGGCAAACCTTTTATTTACTAACATTACGTACGCTCTTTTTGCTATAGGGGCTGCCAAGGTCATGCTTGTGAGGTGGGGGTAAATTAATTTGTATCTAAATAGTAAAATATTGTATTTAATTACTTCTTATAAAAAAATATATCTAAAGAAATACTTGCAAAAGCCTAATATCATAAAAAGGACATAAAAAATATTTAAGTATTTTAAATTAAGAAAAAAGAAACATAAAACCAAAGTAAACTAGATATAAATGCAAAAAAACACTTAAAACAAGTTCCTGTTATTAGGTTAGTCCGTCAAAAATAAAAATCAAAATAAAATTAAAATTGTCAGTTTTATTTTGTACAGGTTAGCGCCTTTTGGTTGTCCATGCAGGGTAAAGTAAAAACCTGTGTTAAAGAAGCCACAAGCGTCATTAAAATAAGTACGTTAATCAACTACTTCTTTGAACGGGTCGTTTAAATGGTGTGCGAGCAACAAAAGGGGAATAATTGAAAGTGAAACAGAACTGATGACCGCGTGGCTTCTTTACTATTGATGTTTACTCTACTGCTGAAACGAAAAAAGTAAGTATCATCAAATCTATTTGATGACGGAATAAATAAAATGGCTCTTAAAGTGTAATCGAAAAGGGTCGTACCATTACTTTTTGCGCACAAGATAGTTTTCACTGGGTCAGCATCAGCCCCTGGGTGAAAGGCCTGCCGGACACCCAGTCGTTTTTCTGGAAGTCGCGGTCAACCAAGACTGAAGAAAATACACCTACTTGAATTGAAACTATTGTTGAAAATAAAGAGAATTTTAAAGGAAGAAGAATTTATTTGCTCATCCTTAGGATTTTTAAAACAAATTCAGGAGTGGAATTCTAGTTTCATTCATAATTAGGACGTACAAGGATTGGTTCTCAGCGCAAAGCATTTTCCTATTTTATTAATCAAACTGGTTTTTAAAACTGACTGCTTAAATGGAGGTTAACACATGCCATAGGTGTTTAAAAATTTAAAGCATTAGTACGTATCGTGTGTAAACAATATGTAAATAATTTAAATTAAATTAAATAAAAACCTCTTAGTTAATATTTATTTTATTCTGCAGCCTACTTAGACTTTTTCAATTTCAGATAATTGACATTACATTTTTACTGACAAAGGCAAAATTTGTTAAATTTAGCAATTAAATATTTAAAAAATAAGTGCACGCCAATGTTGCATTTATTAAAAACCTATAACATCTAATAACGTTCAACAAATATCAGTGAAAAAGTCAGTTTTACGTAAAAATAGGGTTATTTTTGATACTTGTATGAATATAATTAATAGGCCGTGTTTACACGGGCCACTTTTGAAGTTGATATGAGCCACAAAAAGTGGTGCGATAGTACAGTGACAGAAGTTAAATTGTGGTTGTCAAAACGCCCGTGTAAAAAAAAGTTTAGCATTGTTGGAAACGGAACTACAAGCTGGCGACACATCAACCACTTTTTGTAGCCCATACCAACTTCAAAAAGTGGCTCGTGGAAACACAGCCTAAGTCATAGTAAATGTAAATTCCAAAACTTAAGAAACTTTAACGTAGAATTTAGTAGCACCTATTTTTTATTGCCTTTTTTTTAAAGAAAACACAAAGTTGGGTTTTTAAATGAAACACCCTGTATTGCATCACTATTAGAAAGGTCTCTTAAAGAGCTGGCTTTTCGAACTGAGTGAAAATGCTGCCTTTAGTAGAAATATGATCTAAGTACTTAAACTTATGCAACTCTTAATACAGGCAAGACCTAACTGACACTATATATAATAAAGTATTTTAAATAAATATTAATGATCCTCTAAAACTTGAGGTTTTCTCTCGATTTTTTCTGGATCCCATCACCATTGATTTTAATGGCCCACCACAAAATTAAAACCGGTCAACAATTTTCACCATAATCAGTAGTCGTTAAACATACTACAGTTATACAAAGTAAATGGTACTCAAAAGGTGTATGAAGACTTTTTGTGGCGACTATAAGTCCCTGACCAAAATCACAATACTTAAAAAAATACTTTGTTTCTACAAAACGATTCAAGTTAGCTCTGACTTACTTCCACCCCTAAATTTGTCTCAATTATCGTCTGTTTATAATCTCTTTTAGTTTTCGCAATATCCCGTACATACATATAAACCTACATGGACAATGAAAAAACGTCACTTTGAATATGTTAACCTCAATTATTAGTAATAACCAATACAAAAATAAACGTGACTTTTAAGCCTTCTCGGAGGGAAAAAAAGAAAGTTATATGGCAAGGGTGGGATCATTAATGGAGCAAGTAACTTTTGTTTGGATACAATTAATATTAGCAGCCCTTGTAAAGAAAGTTACTTTTTAGATCCGAAAGCAATATTTTCGCCTAGGTGTGACTTAGATATAGAAGATAAAGATATAGAAGAAAAACATATAAAAAAATGTCATTTAAAGGTATTCTGGAAAGTAGTGCTTGATAAATAATCCCTCAAAATTTGTTCGCTTAAATGTACGGGATGATGGTTGGCTTAGTTTGACTTTTTTGCTTGCTTATACTTAGGCTAAAAAAAAAAAAATAAAAAAAATCGTTAATGTGAGAAAGAAAAAAGTTAGTGCCAGCACTGATATAATGGATATTTAATAATTTGTTTCGTTTTAAAAGGTTTACCGATTCAACTAATTATATTTAATTAAAATCCCATGATTTAAAGCCAAATATATCCATTTTTTAAAATTTTTGATCAAAACAAAATTTAGAACTTTAGCATATCATAAAATCTGGTGTAACCCAAGAAAAAGAAGACGATCCCCGTTAGCTTTAGGATGGAAATAACCCATTTGTATAATTTTTGTTTCTTCGCCAATTATTCCAATAAATTAGAGTCTCATTCTTAAAATAATTTTTAAAGTTGGTTTTGATGTACCTGCTTTTCATTTATCTTTTGACATTCCCTTACAACAATAAACAAAAGGGATAAAAGAAACCTTTTGTGTAAAAGTTTTGTAGTTTTTGTCAATTATCTTTTAATTACAACAAAAAAACAAATAAACATCAATAATAAAGGGGTTTATTTTTTTTATTGTAAAACAGCTTGTATTACATGTCACTATTAAAAATGTTTTAATGAGCTTATAAAAATAAAACCAGATTTTATAGAGTGACAACAAAATATCTATCCACCAAGTTATTTCTTTTAAATTAACCGTATAGTTTTCAAATTTGGGGACGTTTTATTGTATCACCGAATGCCAGTTTTGAATATAATAGCATCTGTGTATTATTTCCAATTTAACCGGAAGTAATATAAATTTTGATATTTTAAATAAAACTCCCTGTATATTTTTGGGATTTTAATTTTACAGGTCATTTCTGATAACACAAAAACTTACTTACTTTTTACTCTCACGCTTTAACTTTAAATTTTGACAAAATCTACCTCTTTACAACATTTACTTATACAATTTTATTCTATTTTTTAAAATTAAGTAGGTATTTCCTGGGCATTCTTTTGGGGTAAAACTTTGTATTTATTAGTTTTGGACCATGCGACCAGTTATCCCAAAATTTCCTATTAAAACTCAAAAATTTTTGGTCTATTTGTCCTCTTGTAACACCTGTCCTGGGACACTCTGTATATCATTTTCGATGGTGTTTTTGTTGGGTTCACGCCAAAAGTCAATCTAGAAACAATGGGACCGCTTCTGTCCTGGTCTCAGGGTATAGCCGGCTGGTCCTGTTCAGCCCTATTAACCCCTATGAACTGGCCGGTCGCCGAAAATAAAGAGAAACCCCCAACAATCCAGAATATTCTAATTAAAAACTCCACCAGGACCAAAGCAATTCCATTCCTTTTAGATTGACGTATACCCAACAAAAAAGACTATCGAATAAATAAATCTGCCTAACCAATATAGAGCCTATTTGAAATATGGCCATAGAAATTATATCTGCTATTCTTCAGATTTAAATGGGAATATTTTTGAAACTGTTAAAGATAGATATATCAAATGTAGTATTTTTTTAACCTCCTTAAATTATATTTTTAATGCTGACATGATATTCAGGGTGTTTCTTTTTTAAAAAAGTATACCTTTTTATTTTTCTCAACTATTTGATATTCATTTGTTTTAGGCTTTAAAGATAATAGTTAAAAAACCATTAGACTCTTCTAGAAAAAGTTTTTTTTTATCCTTTTTAGTTATCAGTGACAGTGGGTGTAAAATTACACCGCCCCACAAAAAGTGAAAGTCCATACCCAAGAATCAGACATATATATGTTTATGTAGTTTTCGACGTTGAATCCGAATTCGAGCTCAAAAGTGGCCCTCCAGGTCTGGAATTGGCCCCAGGGCTTGAAATACGGTTTCCGGGATAACGCGAGTTTGAGGGTGCATTCTACAGCCAAAGCCGGATTTGTGCTCGACAGGTCTAAGGCTAACCAAAATTTTTGTTTGGTACCGGAAATGACCCCTTAGGGGCCCGAAAATCGTGTTTCAGACGTAGCAATCACAATAGTGATATTTTTATGTACATTTTAATTCTGGACACTATGCGCAAAAAAATTATGGCCTGTTTATATTCCCAGTTTGAGGCCGAGAAAATGACTCCCTAGGGGCCGGAAAATTGTGTTTCAGACGTAGCGATCACAACAGTGGGATTTTTGTACCTATAAGTTCTGGAACTTATACTGTACTTGAAAAGTTTTGGACAGCTAAAATTCCTAGTTTGGGGCCAAAAAATGCCCCTCTAGGGGCCGGAAACTCGTGTTTTAGACGTACGATCATAATAGTGAATGTACGCGTATGTACTTCTAAATTTTAGAACACGTACTATGTTTAAAAAGCTAAAATTCTCAGTTTGGGGTTCTGAACTCTAGACTGTGCTCGACAAGTTTATGGCCAAGTAAAATTTCTTGTTTGGCACAAGGATCTAGGCGCCTTAAGGGCCGAAAAATCGTGTTTTGGACGTCTCGAACCCACTTAAATAGTTAAACAACAGATTGAAATCAGTTAATTTGCCTACCTAGTTCAATTGTTTTTATAAATCCATCCAATCGTCCAGAATTTAAAAGAACATAAAAATGACAATGTCGTAATTTTAACGTCAAAACCGGCCTTGGGGGTCATTTCCGGTCCCAAACTGGGAGTTTTAGGTGGAAAAAAACTTTTCGAGCTCAGAATTTGGAAGTACAAAAAATCCCACTGTTATGATCGCTTCGTCTAAAACACGATTTTTTGGCCCCAAACGGGAAATTTTAACAGGCCATAAACTTTTTGCGCATAGTCTCAAGAATTTAAATGTACATGAAAATATTGCTGTTTGGTTACTACGTTTAAAATAGGCTTTTCCGGCCCCTAAGAGGTCATTTCCTTTCCCAAATAGTGAAATTCAGTTAGCCTTAGACCTGTCGAGCCCTAATCCGGCTTTGGCTGTTGAATGCACCCTCGACCCCGTGTTATCCCGGAAACCGTATTTCAGAGCCTATAGAGGGCCTTAGGGCCAATTTCAGATGTGGAGGGCCATTTTAAGCTTGGATTCAGATTCAGCGTCGAAAACTACATAGAAATACATATGTCTGACTCTTGGGTATGGGCTGGGTACTTTTTTTGTAGGGTTGTGTTATAAATGAAAACTTTTACCTATATCTTTGAACGCTAACAATATGGTCAAAAAAATAACTGGCATTGAAGCCAGATACATATATTAATTTGATTTTCCGTAAAAGAATATTTAGGTTTATAAAAAATGTTTTTACAATTGTAAATATTTATACACTGCCCAAAGAATTTTTGTGTAAAAATTGAGAAGGTATTAGTTTTCCGCATTATTCTTAGTTTTACTTTTAATGGATATATCTGGATTTGCATCTACAAGTCTTAAATAATGATGATGAGTTATTCATTTTTCACATTACTAAACAAAAAAAAAAAAAACATTTGGTAAAATTGTATTTTTTGATAAAACAAAATGTTATTTGTAACAATAAAATACTTATTCTACAAAAATAAAAGAGTTGAAACTCCTAACTGCTTGTAATTTCCTTGAACTGCAAAATTGAATCTGTCGAACACTGTCCGATCTGAAAATACAGTGTTTTAGTAGCAAAGGGTTTTCTTCCAGAGCTATTTGAGATTACCAAACTCAATTAGCCCTGAAAGAAAAACATTTGGAGGGATCCCTTTAGGGTTGTTCCTTGACCTATCAAAAGCTTACGATACTTTAGATTACAGTATTTTACTTGAAAAATTGGAGTTGTATGGTATTAGAGGAACTGCTTTAAAGTGGATCACTTCATATCTTTCTCGGAGGTATCAAAGGGTGGTGTTGGGTAAAGGTCCGAATAGAGTCACTTCAGGACAGACTGAAGTAAAATCAGGTGTACCACAGGGAAGTGTTTTAGGGCCTCTATTATTTGTAATATATATAAATGACATAACCGAATTGTATTCATTCAATACAAACTGTACAATTACAAATTACGCTGATGACACTAACTTTTTGGTAACTGCCTTAGGTTTACCGGCCCTCATTGAAAAGTCTAAATTGATAATGGCCAAAGCAGCTCTGTGGTTTACAAAGAATAAATTAATTTTAAACAACGAAAAAACTAACTTAATTTTATTTAAAACAAAGCAATCTAGACTACAGAATCCTGACACAATAAGTTTTAATAATACAAATGTAAATTTAGAGCAAACTGCTCGGTTTTTGGGGATGGTATTGGATTGCAACCTATCGTGGCATCAACATGTCGAATTTGTAGTAAATAAGTTAAGTAAGGTATGTTACACTTTTAGAATATTATGTAAATATGTTGATTTTGAGACAAAAAGATGATCTATTATGCTAACTTTGAATCTCATATTAGATACGGTATTATTCTGTATGGTAGCTGTGGTGATGTGGAAAGGCTATTTGTCTGTCAAAAGAGGGCTTTAAGAACGATCCTAGGACTTAAATTTAGAGAAAGCTGTAGAAATAAATTTAAAGAAAATGGTCTTCTCACCGTCGCTGCAGTTTATATACAGGAGTGTATATTGTTTTTCGTAAAAACATATCTTTATTTAGAAGTAGTGAGTCTCAAACTGTTTATAACACACGAACATTAAACTATAGCTTTCCGAGACACCGATTAACGATGTATGAGAATGGTGCATATTATAATTGTATACGTTTTTATAATAGTTTACCTATTCGCATAAAACAAATAGACAATTTAAGTAAATTTAAAAAACTGTGTTTAAAATATTAGTGGATATTGAACCTTATAACTTGAACGAATACTTTTTGAAAATTACTAACAATTAGCTAATTTGGTTTTGTTTTCTTTTCTTTTTATTTTGACACTATTTCATTTTATGTAAGCTTTATGTAATTTTGAAATAAAGTGGCTAGTGGTTAAATCTGCCTCTCCAATATGACAGTATTCGACAGATGCAACCTTGCCGTGCAAAAAATTACAAGCAATAAGAAGTTTTAACTCTTTCATTTTTGTAGGATTACTTCGACTGCTTGTAAAGAATGCGTGGTTTCGTTAAGTAATAAAATACATTTTTTACACATACCAAAAACTGTTTTTTACCTACCTTGAAAGCTTTTTAATTCCAAAAACATAAATTAAACAAAATATTAATAACCACAGCCAACTTTAAAAAACTGACACCATTCACCATAAATATGATCACCAATCATGTCACTTTCGAAATCAGTTCATTAACGGTGCGACCTTAACTAAACTTGACACGGGTGTTTTTAAATGTTAGAGAATTATTTAGGTCTAAGAATGACTAAAAGTCTGTCGTGGACCAATGAGAACATCTGGTAATATTTTCTAAAGGTGGAGCTTAGAGCGAGCCAATTGGTGTTTAAATATTAAAGGCAGTGACGGCGTGCAGAAAAAAATGTATCAGGGAAAATTATAACATTGATCTGATTGGGTTGACTGAGGTTTGGCCACGCCAACTTATCTATTTTTTTATGATCTAATATATTGGGTAATTATTTTTAACTGATTGTTATTCTAGGCAAAATAATATGTTTAATTTATTGTGTCAAAAGAAACACTGATAAAATAAACATTTAAATTTGTAATTTTAAAGTATTCGAAAAGCATTTTCTTTTATTTTAAATGTATTTAAGTATTTAAGTGTTTTAATTATTGATAATAAAATTTAATCCATTATCAAAAGATTTTTAAAAATTGTAAAAAGTGAAATACGAAAACAATAATTTTAAATTTATATTTTTTTAATATTAAACATAGCTTATTTTTAGCTTATTTTGTTTTAAATATTTAAATTGATGTGTTTAAAGTATAAAATAACACAGGTATACATAATTAAAAAAATCGTATCGGAAAAATATTTTCTTACGTATTAGTTCCCGCTAAACAAAAACTAGGGGTCAAACTCAGAGTTTGGTCGAATACTGAACATCGGTATTTGAATACGAATACGAATACCAAAAAAGAAAGTATTCGAATACCGAATATTTGAATACTTGGAAGAAAAAATATTCGAATACTGGAAAAAGAAAAAACCCAAGGATTAAAAATTTGAAGACCAAAAAAAAGGTTCTTACCTCATTTTTCCCTACTTTTTGTTCCCTTTTGGTATTCTACTCGTGACAATTTTGGTATTCGAATACTACTTACACATTCCGGTATTCGAATACTCGAAACGCCAGTATTCAAATACTCAAAAAATATTTTTCGAATACTTCTAAAGTATTCGAATACAGAATCCCAAATACTAACCAAAAAAGTATTCGGCCGAATACCAAACACACAAATGTATTCGAATACTATTTGAATACCGGCAAAATGTATTCTGAATACTATTCAGAATACTAAGTATTCGAATACGACTTAACTCTGGTCAAACTGCAAAAAAACGAATTGCTGGTGCCAAGTAATCTTTGTTTTTTCAGTAGAATAATTTCAGTGAATATTTAGGCCAAATATCAAACGGTTCTAAGTCTGAAACTGCTGGGCTGATTTTTAATAACAAAGTGGCATTAAGTGTAAACTCAAAGGGCTTCTAAAATAATGTGCTACATGACCTACTTCTTATTAAAAAGAAAAAAGTTGCTGATGCCCCCTTCCCACTAAGTTACGCGACCGAAACTATTTTTATGTCAGAGAATAGTTTAAGTAAAACCTGCAAAATACAAAGTATTACTTCGCCATTTTGTACAGAAAATAGAAGAATTAAATTGGTCGCGTTTTTTCCGGCCAACCATTTCAATTAAAAATATTCCGAAAGTGCACCCGACTGTTTCCACCCTTGACATTTAGAGTTGTTATTGGTATGTTAAAAGAAACGGTACAGAATTTGAAAGGGGAGGGGGAAACGGACTTTAGTTTTTCCCTGTATCATATACTACTTTTTACTTTATACTTTGTACTTTTTAACTACCTTACTACCTATAAGAAAGACACTCTTATTAATGTCTAGGTAATATTATTCAGACGTAACCTACAGTTAAACGTGGGTTCCAAATTATAATCACGATCTTCACTGGCTATCACCCATCCAATTACTAATCTTACAAGAAACGGTTACCTTGGCTATGCCTTAAAAAGGAAGTGTATTATCGCGGGGAAGTCTAACAGGGTGGAATTAAGGGTAGGCTGTGGGAAGGCAACGGGTAAAAATTATTAAATACATCATTTTCAGCCTACTTGCACTTTCCTACCAAACTCCCTTTTTGCTGACGATATTTTAATACCAAAACATAAAATTTTAAAAAGCACAACCATATTTAGGCTTTAAAAAACACTTGCAAAAGCGGTGCAATCAGTTACATACATTTTTGGCCACAAAAACTCGCTTTTTTATTACTTGACCATCACGAATTCTAAAAGCTTAAATACTAACGTAACTCGAGTATCTTAAGCAAGGAAAGAGGAGGTTTGTCAATAGGGGCTTAAACACTTGAAGTTTTGGAGGAGAAGAAAGGACCTCCGCTGGCCGCAGGTTCCACATTGTAGAAACAGTAGGAATAAGTCTTTATTCAGTATAGGATAATTAATAAGACGAACAGCTCTTCTTTGGATGGAATCAAGAATACTAAGTACTATTGTGGGAAATGCCATTTCCCAGACATAAAAACAATATTTCAAAGAGGTTTGAATTTGGGATACATACAAACTGTATAAATTAGAAGGGGAAAATACTTTTTGGCTCAAAAGACAGAATATAAAATTATCGTTTCAACATTCGAGTCTATTTGAGTTGTACAACCCGTCGTACAAAAAGTAGCATAGTCTGTAGGCAGTTTTCGGCTTAAACGTAGTATTATGGCCGTTAAAAGGTTTTACTTTAAGAACTGGTCCCCTACATAGGAGGCCAGTTCTTAGCCCTGTTGCTAGGGTTACTAATCACATAATTAGGATTAACATTGTTGGAATATACGTTGCAGTAAATATAATTTTGTTTATTCTGTTCCGCCACTGTCGACCATAAATACTACTTTCACAAACTTACTGCTTGGGGATGAACTGTAATTTTATTCAGTTTAATTATTAAATATCATTTAATATTTACGATTTAACGATTATAGACAGAAGTTGCTTCTTGTGTTCTAATGTTTTTTCAATATTTGTTTTAAAAAGTCTTTTTAAGTCATTTGTGCCAATGTTTTTCTTATTGCAGACATCAAGAAATATACAAACATGTTTTTTTCTTTGGACAATCCACGAAGGCTGAAAGCCTAAATACTAACGTACCGTGGGTGTCTTAAGCAGGGTAAGAGGAAGTTTGTTAACACAGGACTTAAAAACTTGAAGATTTGGGGGAAGGCGGCGCCTCCGCTGGCAGTAGGTTCTACAGTCCAGAAACTCTACGGATAAAAGAACGAACGAAATGGCAAGTTCGGGGCCTGTCCAATTGAACTGTATAGGGATGCATACGCGCAGCACCACGACTTTCTCTGTTGGGAGCTGCTAGAGGAGGAACTATACTGGATAATTCGTCGGTGCAGAAGCCGTAAAAGTATCTATAGAAGAGAGATAGATCTCCCACAGCTCGACGATGGGCAAGAGAAGGAAGTCTTTGAGTAAGTAAAGGATCATTAATAAGACGAACAGCCCTTCTTTGAATGGCATCAAGAATGCTGAGGGTTGTAGGGGATGCCATTCCCCAGACATGAGAACAATATTCCAGAGAGGGTCGAATTTGGGACACATACAAAGTGTATAAATTGGAAGGAGAAAAATACTTTTTGGCTCGGAAAAGAAATCCAAGCTTTTTGAAGCCGCGGTGGCTATAGATACAATGTGTTTATGCCAGTTAAGGTTATTCTCAAATGTGATGCCCACAAGGTTAAATTTGTCCCCGTTCTGCAAAACCTGGCCACTCATAAGCAAAGGATGAGTGTTTGATGATTTTTTTCGTGACAAGGAACACGATTGTGTTTTGGATGCATTAAATTGAACGAGATTTTTGGCGCTCCAATCCAATTTCAAATTGAGATCCTGTGAAAGAGATATCTGCATCGCCCTGCGTTTGCTTTCCAAGTCGGGGTGAGAGATTGGTTTGGGAACCTGAAAAGTGGAGTGAAGGGTACTATCGTCAGCATAACTATGAATGGGATTGGTTGTGGAAGAAAGAAGATCGTTGATGTGAAGAAGAAACAAAGTTGGTGCTAGTACTGAACCCTGAGGCACTCCAGCATTAATTTCGTGAAAGCTTGAAGAGTGGCGTAAATAATCCTTAAGTTCTACAAATGTTTGTTAAATTTAATTCAATTTTTTATTATTCATTAGATTTTATCAAATACCAGACGCTTTTTTAGAACACAAACAAGGATGTGTTCTATATTTTTTCTAGCCGTCTTATTTATAACAATAGTGTGGTATAACATACCGAGGTGAAAAGAGTTTTATTACTATCAAAAGAAATGGTTTACCAAGGCGCGTAGTGCCGAAGTGAACAATATCTTAAGACAGTAATGAAAGTTTTCACCGAGGTTTGTACACTATTTTATCTACGACCATATTTTTAAATGTCTGTTTTAGTATATTACATTACAAGTGTGGAAACTGACTAATTTCACACGAGTGGGAATATTGTAGCACGAGGCGTTAGCCGAATGCGATAAACCCACGACTGTAAGAAAGCCATTTTCACACGAGTACTGTACACTATTTTTCCTACGACCACAAATTATTCACCAAAAAAAATTATTAAAGTTTGTCTTTACAGAAAAAATAAAAAACAATTGAGAACTTTGCAACACTAGGGTAATTTTTACTTTGTAACAATAGTGTGATATGTATTTTTCCTCACTGCTATATTGTACTGTTTTGACAATATTTTTACATCGAAAATCACCTACCTAGAAGCATTTTATAACTTTTATCATTTTGGAATTTAAAAAGGCCCTCACTTAATAAAAATTGTATGGTGTGGTTAGGCAATAACGGTAATAGTTTAATACGGTTTTCTGCTATTTTAAGGTTTTTTTTAAATTATTGATACTTACATATTTTAAACACTCTTCTAAATAAAACGTAAGTGGCGCATATCCAAAATATTCGGTTTTTAAAAAATATCAAAAAACAAACTTACGGGACCGGGTAGTGAAAAGGGGTGCTGGGAGGGGGTAAAATTGGTAAAACGTGTTTATAAAACTGAAAATCACATGTGAAATTAAGTAAAAATTACATTTTTTGTTCATATTTTTGAGAAAAAATATAAAAAATATGAAAATTGTAAATGCATAACCTAAAGTCCTAAAAATAAGAAAAAAACGACTACTAAACGTCAGTTATACCATGCAAAATATGAAAAGCATTTGGCAACGTCGGAAGGGTCTGATTCTATTTATGAATGGATAAAAGAAAGTGTATTCATAAAGTGTGTATTAGCCTCAGGTTTAATTAAGGGATTAAAAAAAAGATTTTACTAGTTGTTTAAGTACACGAAGACAGAGAGAAAGGAATTTGATCTATAGGAGTTTTTCTCTGACGCTTTAGGTCGAACAGTCAAGCGGCAAGGCTGTCTCTATAATGTGCGTGCTTAAAGGTAGGAGGGAGATTTTTAATTTAATCTACTTACCTGACAACACTGTGTCACTGAGCGAGCAGTCAGTGAAAGTTGTTTTTGTGGTTATGTCTATTTTTGTTTGTTTTTATTTTTCGGAAATTGTATTATTAGGTACTCTTTTTATTATTAGAAGAAAACTTATACTGTGTAGTAACTTAACTTAAAGTTAAGTACAACTTTAAAAAAAGTAACTTAACATTAATAAGATGATTTTTGCTAATATGGATTCTACTGTTTAAGCTAAGTACAAAGTTTTTTTACTGTCACTACAATAAATATGTCACTTGCAAAACCAATAGCAGTTTTTAGAATGACATCATAATATATATCACACGAGTGTAGTAAAGTACTTTGCAACACTAGTGCTGTAAAGTACTTTGCAACACTCGTGTGATATAACGCATTTTCTATGCATGTAACCAGTGTGCTATTTGCTATTTTCACAAGTAGTGGTAGGAAAAATTTATTTTTTAATCAAAACTGTGTCAACCCAACAAAATAATGTTTAATTTGTCAATTAATTAATCAACCAGACATTTAACGCTCGTCAAGGAGTCACAAAAATGTTCAAAATAGCAGACAACATGTCCAGTTGGCAAGCTTTTGAATTTTTGGTAGGGTTACTTTTACTTCTGGCCCACGGAAAAAAAAATACCATTCCTCCCGTAGACCTAATATAAATGTCAGAAATGTGACACTTTTAAACTTTTAAATAGTCAAAAATGCCAACATTACATACATTGTTGAGCGGTTTAAACATGTTTTAAAATGTTGCTAGCACTCGCTGCCAAGTAATGATTATTAGTTTTTTTTTTACTTTAGATAGAATTGTTACAAATTTTTATAGCAAACAGTTTTAATATAATTAAAAGAATAAAAATAGCCACTTTTCAATATAATATAACTAAATAGCTTTAAATAAATTTAGGAACAAGAAGTGTTGGTATTGAAAGAATGTTTTTAAGACAAGATAAAATGAATTTTCTTTCCTGCCAAAATTTTACAAATTTAATATTATATCATATTGTCTACGAATGGAACAAGAGAAGAAATGAAGCAAACATATTATTTTTCTGGAAAAAATCGTTTCTCATAAAATATTTTGCCTATAAAAAAATATTATTCACGAAAAGAAAATGTTGATTTTGTATACAGGGTTCGCAAAAACTTGAAAAAGATTTTAATTTTTCCCACGATGTCATTAGAAAATGTATTTAAAAAAGTTTATAATCGAATCAAACCAAGTTTTATTAAACGCCCTAATTACAGCTCGAAGCTCGAAAATTGTGCAAGAATTCAAAGAAAGCTGGAATTTGAAAAGCTAATTATTAGTATTTAATTATTAGAGTATTTAAAATTTAAAATAATTTATTTTTGATAACTCCAAAATCAGTTTCATGAAAGTTTTTGATACTTCTATAATATTATTAGAGTCATTTAAAAAAATTTCCAATATGTTTGCTAAATAATATTTTGCTTTAAAATAAAAAATAAAGCTAATATATTTTTTTACAAGCAAATTTTTTAAAAACTTTTTTCGAAAAATTATTTTTTATCCGTTTGTTCTCTTTCCATAGACAGCTTGTATAAAATAAAGTCCATTTATGCTATAGTAACTTTTCACTACAAGGAATACAAATTCTGGATTTGTACAGTGTGGAAAAGTAAATCCATCCCGTACAGTGCACATGATTAATTGACTCTCATAAACTTGTTCATTACTTCAAAAATTTTCTAAAAATCTTAAAAATTTAAATTTATATATGTATATTAATATGCGTATAATAGAATTTATTAATTAATTATATTTTAAAGTTTTATAATATAAGGCAAAGACAACTAAGAATTATGTTATTTTACTAATATTCATGCGATACAGTAAGTAATCTTTATACACGTCATGCCACTTAAAAAAATACACTGAAAATTTAAATTTTTAAACATCAATTTGCTACCTTTAATATTATAGTGTAATATAATGTGTTTTTAACATTAAATCGTTGTTTTTCTCGCAACAGAAAAAATAGTATATTATACAAGAGAAAAATTATACTTAGATTTTAGCTCTCGGTTTATTGTCTCCCTTCGCTATGCGTCGAGAGACAACATAACCTCAGGTTGAAATTAAGAACTTTCTTTCCCTGTAAAATAAATACCTAATTTGTTTTTTAATTTAAACAACAAATAGTATTAACACATAATATTGTAAGGTGCAAACCAACCAAGATCAAAAATAAACCTAACCTAAGCAAAATTTGAATTTTGTGAAGTGTCAGTAACATATATCTAAGTCTCTACTAAAAACGTGGTTGATTGCTCAAATCAATTGATATCAAGATATGCTTAATTTTTGAATAAGTGAACGTTATCAGTAAAAAAAGTTTACGTTTTTAAGACCCTACCAATGGACGGAGATGCCCGATATGTGGAATCTCTACCAATTAAGATATGCTTAACTATAAAAAAAAAAACATTTTTACATACTTTAAACCAAATACCTTTTCATCTAATAGGTATTTATTGGAAGTCCTAGACATTTAGATTGTTCTAAATAATAAAATTTTAGACACAAGAGCAAACAGTAAAACCCTACATAATAAAAGTAAAATATTAATTTTTACATATTTGGTGCAAAAATAATATAAGGTAAATTATATTGTTGATATTAATAACAAAATCTAACACACCCAAATGACAAATATATGGTTTAGTGCCACTTTGGCCAGAGCAATTTACCCGATAACGAAAAGTTTTCTTTAAAATTGCAATTTAATTTTAAAACCTTACAAAACATAATAGTTTAATAATGTTAATTAAATACAATCAATCATCTATAGTAGAAATATTTGAACAGCGAAATTTTTTGTCTTTTTCTAACTTTACCAAACCAGATAAAACAAAAAATTACCAGAAAAAAGTGCCATCGTACTTGACACATTTAAAATAATTTTACTTGGTTACGTAAAAATAATTTTTATGTGACGGATTTTTTGTCAAAATAAAGCATAATAATATTTCATATTTTGCAAAAACATATTATTATTAATGTCATGAAACACTTTGAAAAGGATGATGGCCCTCATACAGTGCCGGACAAAGCTTTTTTGAAGTGAAGCGAACTTTAAATTTTGCGCCCCTCCCCTGTACATTTAAAAACACAAGATGAGAAATGAGCAAAAAAAAGGTCCTTGCCTTTAAAAAGGCGCCCTTTTCTACTTATTTTGCGTTTTTCCCAATAAAAAGTGAAGAACGAAAAAAATGGTCTTTCTTTTTCTTCAAGTTGCGCCCTTGTATAAGTTCCCATACTTTAAACTTTTTTGCACCCTATTTTGGCGCCCCCTTGTCCCAGCGCTAAAGCGGTCGCTTCACGGCTTCAAGCTTAATCCGGAATCATAAAGCAATAAAAGAAGAATCTAAAACCGTAAAAATTTATAGAGTAGGTACAAAATATGATTTTAAAATTCCATGTCCATCCAAAGCTTCAGACGCAATGTATAACAATAATGTGACTCAAAAAGTATCAGCAAATAAAAACTAAAACAGAACCTCAAAGGTCCTATCATATTCGTGATAAAAATTATAGACATTATGAATGTTTTCTTACCCCACATACAGTTTTACATAGATTGAAGGAAGAATTTTTCGATGTTTCTTTTGGAGCTGCCTAAAACTGCCTTTTCATATTAGCGAAAGACGGAAATATGTGCGACGCGACGCGACGTATGTCAAATGAAACCTTTCATACGCAGAGAATGGTAAAAGTCGGCAAACTCAAAGGCTTCATATAATTTTTTATCTCTCTTCCGTCAAAACCGGCTTAGTGTGTAAAGGCGCTAAGGTTTTAATCAAAACAGTGATAAAAAGTTAAGCAAGATGGGTCCAATTTAACGTAAGTCAAGAATACGAGAAACGAGCCACAATTTGTCGTTGTTTATGCGAAAAAAATGTTTTGTATAAAATCCTACCTGATTTTTAAATGCATTAAGTAAGGGGAGACTATTAACTATCCTTTTGCATCTGTTGACTACAAATAAAAATTAAAAATTATGTAATATATTTTATTTGGCCGTAATAATAATAAATTTTATAAAACGCCCATTTATTTATTGTTTTTCCTCTTTGTAGAAAAAAAAACATATTACTAATCCAAAGAGTCGAACGAATTACAATAAAGTTTATACTTAGTTTTAATATAAAAACAAATCTTGTATATATAAAAATGTCAATTTTAAAGTATTTTAGGTTATAAAATATAAATTCTTTGATTTCTAATGTACCTACGTTTGGTAACTAGAAATCTGGATTTTCATTTGTTTATTCCGCTGGGGTAAAGTTTTTACTATACATTTTGGTATTATTAATGATGCCAATTACTACTTATGTAGCTTACTAACGTTTGAATTTTCACAGAAGAAAAAATACATCAACCTGCATCCAAAACGTTTTTCTACGACTAAAGGATTTAAAACGGTTTCGCGAAGTGCAAACCAGCTAAGTTAGCATTTTAGCTTTACTGTTTGTATTAAGTACTATCGGACCGATTAAAGGTTGCGTTTAGAAATTATGACGGTGAACGTCGTTACCCGCTGGGCGGGGCTTCCGTACCGCCCCTACATACTGCTTGGGACAAATATTATTTTTATATTGCTCCTTTATTGTACACATATTTATTTATCTGATGTGCACTGCACGAAATTCGTGATTATTTCGAGCCAATAAGCAGAGCTTTTTCCTGCTTAAATAACAAATATGATGTAATTCTTTTCTTTTAAAGAAAAAAATGTGTGGAAGAAATATTAATTAAAAGAGATTTCTATTTTATCCAAATGTATAATTTATTTAAGATTTAACGATAACAAACGAAGTAGGTTTAAAAATTTTAAAATCATACAGGTTGATTCAAATATTGATCACAAAATTAAAAGCAGTACTTATACATAATTAAATAACCGTAGGTACAGTGTGTCCAATCTAGCTTCACATTTTAAATGTCTATAACTTTTTATTTCTTAACTTAAAAAAATGATCCAGAAACCAACTTGTGCAGTTAATTATTAAGTTTTTTTCTGTTATAAAAATTGCACAAAACAATTTTATTAACAGAATATAATGACATATCTTCTTTTTTTTAATGATACACCCTGTATACCACTATTAAAAGGAGAGCTTTACAAAAATACCACATAGTTGATATATTTATCTTTAATAGTTTCGGAAGTATGACCACTTAAATAAGAAAAATATAATATTATGTTATTTTCACTATACTTACCTATAGGACTAAGCTTAGACTGTAGATACATAATATATTGGAAATTATATCTATTTTTTTTTATTTAAATGGTCATATTTTAGAAACTATTAAAGATAGATATTTCAAATGCAGTATTTTTGTAAAGCTCTTTAAAAGATCTTTTAAATGGTGATATAATATACAGAGTGTCCCATTTTAAAACAGTACGTATTGTTAATATATTCTGTTTATTCACAACCCATCAAAATTCAATTTTTTAATGCTTGCTATTTATTTATTTTTTTAATTAATTGTTAAAATACAGGGTGATTTAAAAATCAATCACGAAACTTAAGGGGATGCTTCTACTTGACAAAATAAGGGTAGAGCTTCATATAATTTTTTCAAAATGACATTCATTTTCGAGTTACAAGCCGTCAAAGTTCAATTTTTAATTTGTTTTTTTGCCATATTGCATTTATTTTTTAACCAATCCAGTTGATATTTGGCACACAAATCGAGCTTTGCAGATTCGAAAATTTTAAGACAAAAGTATTTTTTAAATACCGCCAGAGGGCACTTTACCTAAAACTTAAAATTTATTTACATCATAACTTTTTTATTTTGACAGATATCGCAAAGCTGGGGCACCAATTTTTAGACAATCAAAAACTTAAAAAATAAGGTACTCTTTATTAAAGTCGATAAACCTCACCGTTTGGGCACCAATAGACATCAAAGTTTTCATAAAAAAAGGTTTTTTTAATATTTAACACACCATAGTTCAAAAACTAAGACGTTTAGGACATATGTTTATATGAAGTATTTTTCTTATTTTCTTTTGTAGAATCGCCTCGTAAAGTTTGTCGGTTGAGTTACTGGACACCCTGTATGAATGTTTTACCTAGGCAATGGTTTAAATTTTCCGTGGTTCTTGTTAGGCAAATGACTGTGATATATTTAATTACATATTAGGCGTACAGTATATTCTGCAAACTTATCGGACATCACACCATGGCGATCATGGTAAGTTCTGGTTAGTTACATCTTTTTTATTCGCTTCATTAAGAAATTTAAAAAAGATTTAACAAACCAGAACCAACCATAACCCCCCAATGTGGCAGTTTTGCATGACCGTCTGGTTATGCAAATATTTATATTGCCATTTGTCTAAAAATTGCTTTGCCAAATAGAATCAAAAATTGAATTTGCCTAGGCAATTAGCATTTAAAAATGAAAATACACCATTTTCCCAGGCAGAAAGCATTTGACTAGACAAAAGCCATTTGCCAAAAAAACCATTTGCCTGCAACATATGAATAAAAAAAATTAACGCACTATTAATATAACATTATATATTACTAGCTGACCCGGCAAACGTTGTTTTGCCATATAAATAATTTTTAAGTAATTTCTAGCCTAAAAATTAAAAAAAATGTTAAGGGTGGAAATAAACCTTTATCACTAAGGGGTATGAAAAATAGATGTTGGCCGATTCTCAGACCTACTCAATATGCTCACAAAATTTCATGAGAATCGGTCAAGCCGTTTCGGAGGAGTACGGGAACGAACATTGTGACACGAGAATTTTATATATAAGATTTAAACTTATTTACCAGCTTACCAATTTAATTAAGTATATTGCAAAATAATTATTTTCCTTATTATAGATAAAACATTAATTATGATAGAAAAAAATAATTAATTAATAAAAAGTATTTATTTTAATAAATCTAAACTTATTAGAAGTGTACAACTTTTTTTTTGTAATAAAAATACAGTTAGTATATATGATATCAAATAATGACAAACACAGAAAAAGATTAACAAGTTGTTTATATTTTTACTTTACAAGCAAATTATTTAAATAAAACATTAAAAGATAATAAGCAAATTTTTCCGTACCTAATTCAATTATTGCAAAGTTTAAATTTCTTTAGTATGACTATGACTGCCACTTTTTACTTTTAGCCCGGTTAGCCAGCACGGTCTCGCTCTTTTTTAAAGCTCAGTATGAGCAACCCATACACCACTTCTGTTTACACCCTAAATAATCCACTTAAGATATGAAGATATCCATATTCTGTGGATTTTTTAAAATGTCAGGCTTTAATTATTAGCATTTAATTTACCTCTTTTTCATAAATTGTAAAACCTTTCTTTCAATCACAGTAGCCATGGCGACGCCATTCCTACTGTGATTCAAATGATTGATATTTTATGAAAAAATAGTTAAAATAAATAAAAAAATGGGTTTCTCAGGGATAAAAATGAAATATTGAGCACTACTTTAACAGAAATCTCAGAAATTTCGTATTTGGGTAAGTTTCTATTTAAGTTTGATAATAAATACTTTAAGAACAAAACGTTGCCGACCAAAAATTCGTAATGTCCTAACATCGCTTCAAAAAATCCCTGTATGCCAAAAATCACAAAAATGTTCGTTGTTTGACGTGGTTTTTACTTCATAAACTAAATAATTTAATAATTTACAATAAACGTTCTATATTTTATAAAGTTACAATAGAACTTGCATGGATTACCCACAAAAATTTCCATGAGCTCAAATTTGTTAAACAACCGATACAAAAGACGAAACTCTTAAAAGTTCTTATATTTCTTTAGCTCGTGTGCTTCGAACATTATATCCAGTTTTTTTATTGCAGTATTACACATTAATTAGATACATCCAACTAAAAATTTACATAAATACCTTCAAAATACCGTAATATGTTAAACAATAGCTGTCGTTACATTCATACTGCGCAATAATAAATTAAAATGTATTATTTTATGCTTTATT
The DNA here is from genome assembly GCA_014170235.1 of Listronotus bonariensis. NCBI lineage: Eukaryota > Metazoa > Arthropoda > Insecta > Coleoptera > Curculionidae > Listronotus > Listronotus bonariensis. The sequence goes on along the minus strand of JACEGR010002299.1, from coordinate 7,822 downwards.
TGTTTTCTGGAAGATTAAACTTAAACAAAGATATTATTTGGCTTTTCGCCAGAATAAAATTAAAAAGTTTATTTAACATTTTAGGAAAATTAAAACTTTTATACATTATGATTGATAATGAGATTATTCTGCTCTTACACAATATCATAAAAGTTATGATTACTTTAAAAGAAATAAAATAATGAAATCTTATTTAAGTTATTACAAGAAAGGTTTCAATTTATAAACAAAGGTTTATTAGCACTCGGTTAAAATTATTTATATAAGCCAAATTATATTTTGTTTAAAATGTATTAATCCCTTTCAACGACAAGTGGCAATATCGTAGAGAGCACGGGGTATGACTCAATGACAGCGCCAGCTGATAGCTGATTAAAGGCAGAGAAAGGTTTTAGTACAAATTACTAAAAGCAATAATTGTAGGTGTTTAATACAATAAAATTTTTATTAACAATATTGAATAGTTAATTGTTTTTTGTTGTCGAAAGAATAAACCTATATACAGATAACGTACTTTTAAAGTATTTTTCGGATATTGTTGTATTTGTCGTTTACAACTCAATTTTTGTGCGGAATCGTTTGTAATTTACCTGTTTATGCGATAATAATCTGAGATATAGTGTATGAATAACTTCTAATAAGTTTAATGTTTTTTTACCGGTAAATAATGTGGTTTTATTGCGGAAATAAGAGATATGTGTAAAAATAATCACAAAATTAAAACAAAGTATTTAAAGGGATCGCTGACAGTGGTGGGTATATAATTTAACTGGTTTTGACTTAGACATTTTAGGGTCAAATATTTAAATAGGTAATAGTGGTCCGCCATTTTTGACTATTTCTTTTCAATTTGTATTTACGTCAGGAGCTCGGGACTTTATCATCTTAAAGTATTTCCATAACACCCTTATTTATACGTACGTGTTATTTTCCTAAATTATTTAGTAAAATAAAATTTAAAATTACAGGATATAAACGCAATTATTTTGCAAAAATGATATTGTTGGTGTTAAATAATTTTAAAATTCTATGTATTTTAAATAGCGATTAAAAAAATGTAATTGCTGGTTGTCTCGTTAGAAACAATATCAATAACTTGGAACATTTTTACTGATTACTGTAATTAACTTTTCCGTTAATGTATTTTTCCTATTGATTAGGTAGCCTAATATTGGGAAATTATTTTGTTATAATAATTTAATATAAAAACGGTAAACTATTAAAAAATAAACATTTAAAACGGCTACTTCCTGTAAAGTAGCAATTATAAAGTTTATGCAAATGATTTGTAAATATATACTTTATTTTTAGGGTATCAGATATCTTATCTAAGTGGTATTTATTGCAGAATAACTCAACTGTTATTTGATATACACTATTAGCTACACTTAAAAGAGTTTTATGTGGAACTATATAAAAAGACAGGACAGTACATCATAGAGCCGAAATTAAAAGAATAAAAATGAGGGATCAGATGATATTCCCGACATCACCCTGAATGAAATAAAAAACAGTTTAAAGGATATGAAGAACAATAAATCCCCGGGAGATGACGGTATTAGTATAGAAAGTATTAAAATGGGAGGAACAACACTCTAAAATTATTAGCCAAACTTTATAATGCCTGTCTAAGAAATAGTGTAACACCAGACAAGTGGAACAAGGCAATTGTAATACTGATACATAAAAAGGGAGATATCGCACAGGTCCAAAACTATAGACCAATAAGCTTGCTCTCCCAAATATATAAACCCTTTATGAGAATTATTACCAGAAGGTTAACTAAGAAATTAGAATGATCAATGAACGTCAATGATTATCTCCAAACAATCAAAACAGTCATTGAAAAATGTGTAGAGTACAACAAACCCTTGGTCCTTATCTTTGTCGACTACGAAAAGGCGTTTGATACAATCGACCATCAGAAAATGTTCCAAGCCCTCGCCGACTGCAGAGTGGACAGTAGATATATTGACGTTATAAAACACGTATATAACAATGCAAGCGCCAGTGCAAGACATGAGGATACTCCCGTATTCAAGACAGAGCGAGGAGTTCGCCAGGGAGACGTTAACTCTTCCAAATTGTTTATAACTCTCCTGAAATATATGTTTAAAACTTTAAATATTGAAAACCTGGGAATAAATATTGATGGTGAAAAGTTAAGCCACCTACGATTCGCAGACGATATAGTTTTAATAGCAGATAACCTGGGGGAAGCAAGAGAGATGTTAAGCGAACTTGAAGAAGCATCGAGGAGAGTAGGCCTAAAAATGAACATCGCTAAAACTAAACTTATGACTAACCTGGTTTAGCCTGGGTAGCCTTTGGAAGGCTGGGTCACATTTTAAAAGCTAATATCCCGATTTGTCTTAAAGAAAAGTTTTCGACCGGTGTGTCTTGCCTGTTTTAACATATGGAGCCGAAACACTAACTCTAACCAAAAGCACAGTAAATAAAATTCGAATCGCTCAAAGAGCTATGGAGCGAGCTATGCTGGGCTTAACTTTAAGAGACAGGGTTCAAAATGTGGAAATAAGAAGAAGAACCAGAGTAACAGATGCCATCAAAAGAATTACTAACCTAAAGTGGAATTGGGCGGGTCACATAGCGAGAACAAACGATAATAGGTGGACAAAAAGAGCATTGGACCAAGACCAAGAAATGATGCCTTTCGCAATAGAGGAAGACCACCCACACGATAGTCCGATGATTTAAAACGCATTCAGGGAATTGGATGAACGTTGCACAGAACAGAGAAAAGTGGAAGTCCTTACGGGAGGCTTACGTCCAGCAGTGGACAAATGTGTAGCTGTTTGATGATTAGCTACACTATTCATTAGACCGTTTCATATAATCAATATGTTAAAACCTATCCTTTAATTAATTAAGAGCATAAGATAAATTAGGGGCGTCCATAAATTACGTGAGGTGTTTTCTCCATATTTTGTTTTGAGCCCCCTCCCCTATGGTAAGATTGGGTGAGATTTTCTTTAACACCTTCCCCCTATCTAATCTCACGTGAGATTTATGATGGGAATACAAAACTCCTAATTTTTCGAACCGAAATTGATTTTGTCCTCAAAAAATTTTTGAGGAGAGGCAAGAGAAGAGCAAAAACAAAAAAGGTCCTTCATCCAAAAAATAACAATACATCACATTTTCCTGGGGAGGCCCGCCCCAAAATTATGTAAGATTTTTTTACAGACCCCCTCTCCCCATCGTGAGATTTGGTCAGATTTTCCTCCTTCCTCCCCCTAAAATGTCTTACGTAATTTATGGATGCTCTCTAAATTAAAAACATTGTACAATGTACAGGTTGGCGCCTTTTCGTAGACCTTGTAGAGTATAGCAAAAACTAAAAGAGATAGAACAAATCTGATTGCACAATTTCGATTTAGATTTCTAAAAAAATTCAAATCAATGGTTCGTTTTTAAAATACACAGTGTTTTCCAAATTATGTCAATTTGACCAGGCACTTGTAACTTTTTTTGATATTAGAGATTTAAAAAAATAAATAAAAAAGTTTTAGGGATTTTTACGTAGAATACAGTGGCGTACATTATTTTTTCTGTTGCAAATTTAGCACAAATTTATAAGGTTTTATCATACAATATTACATAATTAAAAGTTACTGTTTTTACATTGAATAGAATTTCAAACTGCTTGATGTCCTAAAGCAACTGAAAAACAAGTTATGGGTAAAAATAAATATTAACAATTAAATTCAACGAGATTTCGTGAATATAAGCAAAAGTAAATGGTCAGTGTCTGTCTTTATCTTTTAGCCACATAACACTAACTGTAGGTGTTATGTGCTTTTAGCTTTATTTAAAAAGAGATGGTGAAATGTTCTGGTTAGGTTAAGCGTAATAACTAATGTGAATTGTGTTTTTGCCATGTTCATGCCCAGGGCCGTACTATCCATTAGGCTGACTAGGCTACAGCCTAGGGTGCCATAAAAAAATAGGCGCTAGACAGGGGAGTTTAGAAAAGTTTAGGTTGAGTGGGGATTTTTGGTGACAAATTTCTTTGTAATTGGAGGACCTATTTTTATTTATTTTTTTTTGGTAGAAAATAGGCGCTCCGAGAATTCTAGCCTAAGGCGCCTCAAACCGTTAATACGGCCCTGATAAACTCAATCTTAGAATTTGTTTTTGCTTACAAAATCGTTTATCTAACCGTAAAAACCCAGCATCAAATTATAAACTTAATCTTAGAATTTTTTTCTTCTTACAAAATCGTTTATCTAATCGTAAAGATCCAGCAACAAATTATTAACTCAATCTTAGAATTTGTTTCTGCATACAAAATCGTTTATCTAACCGTAAAGACCCAGCAATAAATTATAAACTCAATCTTAGAATTTGTTTCTGCTTACAAAATCGTTTACTTTACCGTAAAGATCCATCAACAAATTATAAACTCAATCTTAGAATTTTTGTCTGCTTGCAAAATCGTTTATCTAACCGTAAAGATCCAGCAACAAATTATAAACACAATCTTAGGACTTGTTTCTGCTTACAAAATCGTTTATCTAACCGTAAAAACCCAGCAACGAATTATAAACTCAATCTTAGAATTTGTTTCTGCTTACAAAATCGTTTATCTAACCGTAAAGACCCAGCAACAAATTATAAACTCAATCTTAGAATTTGTTTCTGCTTACAAAATCGTTTATTTAACCGTAAAGACCCAGCAACAAATTATAAACTCAATCTTAGAATTTGTTTCTGCTAACAAAATCGTTTATCTAATCGTAAAGATCCAGAAACAAATTATAAACTCAATCTTAGAATTTGTTTCTGCTTACAAAATTGTTTATGTAACCGTAAAGACCCAGCAACAAATTATAAACTCAATCTTAGAATTTGTTTTTGCTTACAAAATCGTTTATCTAACCGTAAAAACCCAGCAACAAATTATAAACTCCAGGGCCGTATTATCCATTAGGCTGACTAGGCTACAGCCTAGGGCGCCATGAAAAATTAGCCGCCAGACAGGGGAGGAACAGGCGCTAGACAGGGGAGTTTAGAAAAGTTAAGATTGAGTGGGGATTTTTGGCGCCTCAAACCGTTAATACGGCCCTGTTCATGCCGCCCCTAATACTGAGTAGGTAGGTTCTTTTAGTTAAATCATTGTTTACGGTTAATACAGGGTCTTACAGAATGTTTTAAAAAAATTAAGGGTAGATTTTTATATTGAAAATTTATAAAAATAGTTTATATAAACATGGGTCAGCACATTTCTTGTTTTCAAAACACAAGATGTTAAACTTGTAACAAAAAATGTTTTTTCAAGTGTTTTAAATATCGTTAACCCAATATTGTTTTAATTTGGCAATGGTATTTATTGCATTAAAAGGGTGGTTTTTTACTACTTCATTACACTTAATAGGTACAGTGGCGTCTCGAGCGGCAACTAAAAGAATATTTTCAACAAAAAAAAAACCGTACGTAAAATTAAGCAAAATAAAAATACAGCTTTTATGTATCTTATTTTTTTTTCGTGTTTTATTAGTTTAGGAGATTAAAAATTTACTTAATTGCATATTTTTAACCATAATAAAAAAAAATTGGGAACTTTTTCTTTTAAAATTAGGTTTTTTTATTTTTTTTTTTGATATGTTTAACACCCTGTTTATATGAATCCATGTTTATATAAACTTTTCTTTATATTTTCTGATGTAGAATCTGCCCTTTATTTTTTAACAACATTTTGTAACACCCTGTATAGTCATTTAATTATGTTAAAATTAAAAATATTTAGTTTTGCTTTTGTTCTTTGCCGTTTTCAAAGGATTTATGGATAAACCAGTTATCTATGGCGAGTACCTACTTTTGTTCTGTTTTCCTACTGACAATGACGCCCTTAATTCTACCAACATGAAAATACCAGTCTGAAACGTAATTTTTGATTTGTCCATATTATTAAAATGGACTGACATAATCTGTTAGCTTATCCAGTAAAAAAGGATTGACATAATGTACGGAGAACCCAAAATGTATCTTGGTGGCACACTAAAAATTAAAATACTCAAGTAACGCTTCAATATAGGTTTTTGTACTTTCCGTCTTAATTATATTTTTAAATAGGAGTATTTTATTTCAATGTATAAATAATTAAATGAAAAAGTTGCCCAGAAAAAATATACTTGTATTAAAATATTTTAATGTAATTTTAATTGAAGTTACGGTAATTATTTCCTTAAAAGATGATTATGGGACGGCAATGCGAGAAAGGCAAAAAATGAATTTTATTATTTATAAGTACACTTCATTCTTTGCCAATGTAATTAAAATAAATTATATGAGCCAAAAAATAATTCGTATCATAGTAAGCCCCTTTTTATTAAAATAAAAAAATGTATAATATTTTTCAGTACATTTATTTCTAACAGAATTTTCACATTTAGCCTGGAAAACCAAAAATAAAACTAAAAACCCAATTCTCCTTGAGAAATATTACTTAAAAAATTAAAAGAAAACCGAAGAGAGTGGGAGTTTATTTTGTGTATATATATCAGAGGGCCTTATTTAAAAATATTTAACAGTAAAATAATAAAATCAAATCCGTTTTCAAGCATATTGCAAATTGGACTAAAATTGAAATGTGACCCAGTGGAATAAATACCAGTTCATAACTTCAATGCGCAAAATTTGTTGACTATCAAAATATATCAGAGGGTTTAATTTAGAGATATTTGATAGAATCATATTAAAATCGAATCCGGTCGCGAGTTTATTGCAAATTTTCGTAACCTCGAAGCTAAAACTAGCGACTTAAATTAGGAAGTGACCCAGTGGAATATATACTAGTTTACAACTTTAATGTAGAAAATTGGTTGATTATCAAAAAACATTATAGGGTCTATTTTAGAATTCTTTAACAGTAAGAAATTACGGTTAACGGTTAAATAAACGATTTTGTAAGTAGAAACAAATTCTAAGATTTAGTTTTTAATTTGTTTCTGAGTCTTTGCGGTTAGACAAACGATTTTGTAAGCAGAAACAAATTCTAAGATTAGGTTTTAATGTATTTCTGGGTCTTTACGGTTAGATATACGACTTTGTAGGCAGAAATAAATTATAAGATAAAGTTTTACCTTGTTTCTGGGTTTTTACGGTTAGATATACGATTTTGTAGGCAAGCAACGGTAGGCAGAAATGGTTAGATATACGATTTCCTAGGCAAAAACAAATTCTAAAATTAGGCTTTTATTGTATATCTGGGTTCTTTACGGTTAAATATACGATTTTGTAGGCAGAAACAAATTATAGGATTAGGATTTTAATTTGTTTCTGGGTCTTTACGGTTAAAATAAACGATTTTGTAAGCAGAAACAAATTTTAAGATTGAGTTTTTAATTTGTTGCTGGGTCTTTACGGTTAGATAAACGATTTTGTAGAGAAAAAGAAATTAAAACATTAGGTTTCAAATTTGTTTCTGGGTCTTTACGGTTAGGTAAACGATTTTGTAAGCAGAAACAAATTCTAAGATTGAGTTTCTAATTTGTTGCTGGGTCTTTACGGTCAGATAAACGGTCTTGTAGGCAGAAACCGTTAAGATATACAATATTGTAAGCGAAAACAAATCCTAAGATTAAGTTTTTAATTTGTTGTTAGGTCTTTACGGGTAAATATACGATTTTGTGTGGCAGAAACAAATTATAAGATTAGGTTTTTAATTTGTTTCTAGTACTTTATGGTTTATTAAACGATATTGTAAGGGAAGACAAATTCTGAGATTAGGTTCCTAATTTGTTACTCGGTCTTTATAGTTGGATAAACGATTTTGTAGGGCAGAAACAAATTATAATAT